>JAFJHM010000065.1:0-111791 GCA_019201815.1 Bombus balteatus | reverse complement strand
CGTTATACGATAAATCGTAATACTATATAACGTTATACGTTATATCGTAATACTATATAACGTTGTACGCTATAACGTAATACTATATAACGTTATACGTTATATCTACTACTATATAACGTTTACGTTATAACGTAATACTATATAACGTTATACGTTATATGTAATACTATATAAGTTGTACGTTATAACGTAATACTATATAACGTTGTACGTTATAACGTAATACTATATAACGTCATACGATATATCCTATTACTATATAACGTTATACGTTATAACGTAATACTATATAACGTCATACGATATATGCTATTACTATATAACGTTATACGTTATATCGTAATACTATATAACGTTGTACGTTATAACGTAATACTATATAACGTCATACGATATATCCTATTACTATATAACGTTATACGTTATAACGTAATACTATATAACGTTATACGTTATATCGTAATACTATATAACGTTATACGATATATCCTAATATCATATAACGTTATACGTTATATCGTAATACTATATAACGTTGTACGTTATAACGTAATACTATATAACGTTATACGATATATCGTAATACTATATAACGTTGTACGTTATAACGTAATACTATATAACGTCATACGATATATCCTATTACTATATAACGTTATACGTTATAACGTAATACTATATAACGTTATACGACAAATCGTAATACTGTATAACGTTATCCGATATATCGTAATACTATATAACGTTATACGTTATAACGTAATACTATATAACGTTATACGTTATAACGTAATAGTATATAACGTTATACGTTATATCGTAATACTATATAACGTTATCCGATATATCGTAATACTATATAACGTTATACGTTATAACGTAATACCATATAACGTTGTACGTTATAACGTAACACTATGTAACGTCATACGATATATCCTATTACTATATAACGTTATACATTATAACGTAATACTATATAACGTCATACGATATATCCTATTACTATATAACGTTATACGTTATAACGTAATAATATATAACGTTATACGTTATAACGTAATACCATATAACGTTGTACGTTATAACGTAACACTATATAACGTCATACGTTATATTATACTATATAACGTTATACGTTATAACGTAATACTATATAACGTTATACGATATATCGTAATACTATATAACGTTATACGTTATAACGTAATACTATATAACGTTATACGTTATATCGTAATACTATATAACGTTATAAGATATATCGTACTATTATATAACGTTATACGTTATAACGTAATACTATATAACGTTGTACGTTATAATGTAATACTATATAACGTCATACGATATATCGTAATTATATATAACGTCATACGATATATCCTATTACTATATAACGTTATACGTTATATCGTAATACTATATAACGTTATACGTTATATCGTAATACCATATAACGTTATACGTTATATCGTAATACTATATAACGTTGTACGTTATAACGTAAAACTATATAACGTTATACGTTATATCGTAATTATATATAACGTTGTACGTTATATCGTAATACTATATAACGTTATACGTTATAACGTTATAACATATAACGTTATACGTTATAACGGTATAATATATAACGTTATACGTTATATCGTAATACTATATAACGTTGTACGTTATAAAGTAATACTATATAACGTTATACGTTATAACGTAATACTATATAACGATATACGTTATAACGTAATACTATATGACGTTATACGTTATAACCTAATACTATATAACGTTATACGTTATATCGTAATACTATATAACGTTATCCGATATATCGTAATATTATATAACGTTATACGTTATAACGTAATACCATATAACGTTGTACGTTATAACGAAACACTATATAACGTCATACGATATATCCTATTACTATATAACGTTGTACGTTATAACGTAATACTATATAACGTCATACGATATATCCTATTACTATATAACGTTATACGTTATAACGTAATACTATATAACGTTATACGTTATAACGTAATACTATATAACGTTGTACGTTATAACGTAATACTATATAACGTTATACGTTATAAAGTGATACTATATAACGTTACACGTTATATCGTAATACTATATAACGTTGTACGTTATAACGTAATACTATATAACGTTATACGTTATAAAGTGATACTATATAACGTTATACGTGATAACGTAATACTATATAACGATATACGTTATATCGTAATTATATATAACGTTGTACGTTATATCGTAATACTATATAACATTATTCGTTATATCTTAATACTATATAATGTTGTACGTTATAACGTAATACTATATAACGTTATACGATATATCGTATTACTATATAACGTTATACGTTATATCGTAATACTATATAACGTTATACGTTATAACGTAATACTATATAACGTTATACGTTATAACGTAATACTATATAACGTTATACGTTATATCGTAATACTATATAACGTTATACGTTATAACGTAATACTATATAACGTTATACGTTATATCGTAATACTATATAACATTATACGTTATATCGTAATACTATATAACGTTGTACGTTATAACGTAATACTATATAACGTTGTACGTTATAACGTAATACTATATAACGTTATACGTTATAACGTTATACGTTATAACGTTATAACGTATAACGTAATAACATATAACGTTGTACGTTATAACGTAATACTATATAACGTTGTACGTTTATAACGTAATACTATATAACGTTATACGTTATATCGTAATTATATATAACGTTGTACGTTATATCGTAATACTATATAACGTTATACGTTATAACGTTATAACATATAACGTTATACGTTATAACGTTATAACATATAACGTTATACGTTATATCGTAATACTATATAACGTTATACGTTATATCGTAATACTATATAACGTTATACGTTATATCTTAATACTATATAATGTTGTACGTTATAACGTAATACTATATAACGTTATACGTTATAACGTAATACTATATAACGTTATACGACAAATCGTAATACTGTATAACGTTATACGTTATATCGTAATACTATATAACGTTGTACGTTATAACGTAATACTACATAACGTTATACGATATATCCTACTACTATATAACGTTATACGTTATAACGTAATACTATATAACGTTATACGTTATATCGTAATACTATATAACGTTGTACGTTATAACGTAATACTATATAACGTTGTACGTTATAACGTAATACTATATAACGTCATACGATATATCCTATTACTATATAACGTTATACGTTATAACGTAATACTATATAACGTTATACGATATATCGTATTACTATATAACGTTATACGTTATATCGTAATACTATATAACGTTGTACGTTATAACGTAATACTATATAACGTCATACGATATATCCTATTACTATATAACGTTATACGTTATAACGTTATACTATATAACGTTATACGTTATATCGTAATACTATATAACGTTATACGATATATCCTAATACTATATAACGTTATACGTTATATCGTAATACTATATAACGTTGTACGTTATAACGTAATACTATATAACGTTATACGATATAACGTAATACTATATAACGTTGTACGTTATAACGTAATACTATATAACGTCATACGATATATCCTATTACTATATAACGTTATACGTTATAACGTAATACTATATAACGTTATACGTTATTGCGTAATACCATATAACGTTGTACGTTATAACGTAATACTATATAACGTTATACGTTATAACGTAATACTATATAACGTTATACGATATATCGTAATACTGTATAACGTTATACGTTATATCGTAATACTATATAACGTTGTACGTTATAACGTAATAATATATAACGTTATAGGATATATCCTATTACTATATAACGTTATACGTTATATCGTAATACCATATAACGTTGTACGTTATATCGTAATACTATATAACGTTATACGTTATATCGTAATACTATATAACGTTATACGTTATAACGTAATACTATATAACGTTATACGTTATAACGTAATACTATATAACGTTATACGTTATAACGTAATACTATATAACGTCATACGATATATCCTATTACTATATAACGTTATACGTTATAACGTAATACTATATAACGTCATACGATATATCCTATTTCTATATAACGTTATACGTTACAACGTTATAACATATAACGTTATACGTTATATCGTAATACCATATAACGTTGTACGTTATATCGTAATACTATATAACGTTGTACGTTATAACGTAATACTATATAACGTCATACGATATATCCTATTACTATATAACGTTATACGTTATAACGTAATACTATATAACGTTATACGTTATAACGTAATACTATATAACGTCATACGATATGTCCTATTACTATATAACGTTATACGTTATAACGTAATACTATATAACGTCATACGATATATCCTATTTCTATATAACGTTATACGTTATAACGTAATAACATATAACGTTATACGTTATTGCGTAATACCATATAACGTTGTACGTTATAACGTAATACTATATAACGTTATACGTTATAACGTAATACTATATAACGTTATACGATATATCGTAATACTGTATAACGTTATACGTTATATCGTAATACTATATAACGTTGTACGTTATAACGTAATAATATATAACGTTATACGATATATCCTATTACTATATAACGTTATACGTTATATCGTAATACCATATAACGTTGTACGTTATAACGTAATACTATATAACGTTATACGTTATATCGTAATACTATATAACGTTATACGTTATAACGTAATACTATATAACGTTATACGTTATAACGTAATAGTATATAACGAAATCCGATATATCGCACTATTATATAACGTTATGCCATATAACGTAATACTATAGAACGTTATAAGATTTTAAGTAATACTATATGACGTTATACGTTATAACGTAATACTATATAACGTCATACGATATAACGTAATACTATATAACGTTATACGTTATAACGTAATACTATATAACGTTATACATTATAACGTAATACTATATTACGTTATACGTTATAAAGTAATACTATATAACGTTATACGTTATAACGTAATACTATATAACGTTATATGTTATAACGTACTACTATATGACGTTGTACGTTATAGCGTAATACTATATAACGTTGTACGTTATAACGTAATACTATATAACGTCATACGATATATCCTATTACTATATAACGTTATACGTTGTAACGTAATACTATATAACGTTATACGTTATAACGTAATAGTATTAACGTAATAGATATATCGCACTATTATATAACGTTATGCCATATAACGTAATACTATAGAACGTTATAAGATTTTAAGTAATACTATATGACGTTATACGTTATAACGTAATACTATATAACGTCATACGATATAACGTAATACTATATAACGTTATATGTTATATCGTAATACTATATAACGTTGTACGTTATAACGTAATAATATATAACGTTATACGATATATCCTATTACTATATAACGTTATACGTTATATCGTAATACCATATAACGTTGTACGTTATATCGTAATACTATATAACGTTATACGTTATATCGTAATACTATATAACGTTATACGTTATAACGTAATACTATATAACGTTATACGATATATCCTATTACTATATAACGTTATACGTTATAACGTAATACTATATAACGTCATACGATATATCCTATTTCTATATAACGTTATACGTTATAACGTAATAACATATAACGTTATACGTTATATCGTAATACTATATAACGTTGTACGTTATATCGTAATACTATATAACGTTGTACGTTATAACGTAATACTATATAACGTTATACGTTATAACGTAATACTATATAACGTTATACGTTATATCGTAATACTATATAACGTTGTACGTTATAACGTAATAATATATAACGTTATACGATATATCCTATTACTATATAACGTTATACGTTATATCGTAATACTATATAACGTTGTACGTTATATCGTAATACTATATAACGTTATACGTTATATCGTAATACTATATAACGTTATACGTATATACGTTATATTAACGTAATACTATATAACGTTATACGTTATAACGTAATACTATATAACGTTATACGTTATAACGTAATACTATATAACGTTATACGATATATCCTATTACTATATAACGTTATACGTTATAACGTAATACTATATAACGTTATACGATATATCCTATTACTATATAACGTTATACGTTATAACGTAATAACATATAACGTTATACGTTATATCGTAATACTATATAACGTTGTACGTTATATCGTAATACTATATAACGTTGTACGTTATAACGTAATACTATATAACGTTATACGATATATCCTATTACTATATAACGTTATACGTTATAACGTTATAACATATAACGTTATACGTTATAACGTAATACCATATAACGTTGTACGTTATAACGTAATACTATATAACGTTATACGTTATAACGTAATACTATATAACGTTATACGATATATCGTAATACTGTATAACGTTATACGTTATATCGTAATACTATATAACGTTGTACGTTATAACGTAATAATATATAACGTTATAGGTTATATCTATTACTATATAACGTTATACGTTATAACGTAATACCATATAACGTTGTACGTTATATCGTAATACTATATAACGTTATACGTTATATCGTAATACTATATAACGTTATACGTTATAACGTAATACTATATAACGTTATACGTTATAACGTAATACTATATAACGTTATACGTTATAACGTAATACTATATAACGTCATACGATATATCCTATTACTATATAACGTTATACGTTATAACGTAATACTATATAACGTCATACGATATATCCTATTTCTATATAACGTTATACGTTATAACGTAATACCATATAACGTTATACGTTATATCGTAATACCATATAACGTTATACGTTATATCGTAATACTATATAACGTTGTACGTTATAACGTAATACTATATAACGTTATACGATATATCCTATTACTATATAACGTTATACGTTATAACGTAATACTATATAACGTTATACGTTATAACGTAATACTATATAACGTTATACGATATATCCTATTACTATATAACGTTATACGTTATAACGTAATACTATATAACGTCATACGATATATCCTATTTCTATATAACGTTATACGTTATAACGTTATAACATATAACGTTATACGTTATTGCGTAATACTATATAACGTTGTACGTTATAACGTAATACTATATAACGTTATACGTTATAACGTAATACTATATAACGTTATACGATATATCGTAATACTGTATAACGTTATACGTTATATCGTAATACTATATAACGTTGTACGTTATAACGTAATAATATATAACGTTATACGATATATCCTATTACTATATAACGTTATACGTTATATCGTAATACCATATAACGTTGTACGTTATATCGTAATACTATATAACGTTATACGTTATATCGTAATACTATATGACTATATACGTTATAACCGTAATACTATATAACGCTATACGTGTATAGACGTACGTATATAACGAAATCCGTATATCGCACTATTATAACGTCCGTATGCCATATAACGTAATACTATAGAACGTGTATAAGATTTTAAGTAATACTATATGACGTGATATACGTTATAACGTAATACGTATATTAACGTCATACGATATAACGTAATACTATATGACGTCCGTATACGTTATAACGTAATACTATATAACGTTAGTACATTATAATTGTAATGCTATATGTACTGGCGTTGTACGTTATAAATGTGCGTGATTACTATAGTAACGTTGTACGTGGTATAACGGGTAATTCTAGGCTGACGGCTTATATGTTGTGTATTTTTATATTATTTTTGTACGTTAAATAAAACGGAATACGGGGAATAGAACGGCGTAACGTTCGAAACGTAATACTATATAACTGCGCCAACGTATATCCGCTCTATGGTTAGAGCCGAGTGGCGGTATTTAACTCGTCGAGTGCCGCTACAAATATAATGATAAAGCGTGACAGATTATTTAGTGATAAACAATGACAACTTGTTCGTTCGACTTAGCGGCTTAGCGGCTTCATTCATCCGACCCACCACCCGACGGCTGCTCTTTGAATCTTCCACGGGGATTGCTTTGACCTCAGATTATTTCTTGGACTTCGGGGAGACGACCCCCACTACGCTCGGATCACGCTACCGTTCGCGCATATGATCACGTATGCCGCATTCTTTTGAAACAACAGACCGAAATCGACGTTTCTGGAAGTCGCTGCTTGCCGGAAACTATGCGCTCGTCGATACATTGTATGCCCCTCGTCGAGCGGATAAGGCGATCCGTCTGCGACATTGTAGGACTGCGAGCCACAGGGAGAAACGCGACCCAGACTAATGCCTCGCAACGTAGCAAAGTGTACACCCCACCCTTCTTTCTAGACAATACATGAATGAATAATTAAGTTTAAAGCGCACGCAAGCATCCGGTGTCCAACGGTGTCAAGGGTGTCCAGCGGTGTCCCACGGTGCAGTCCAGTCTAGATCGACCAAAATTCTCTTTGAGGCTTTTGGTGATCCAAACTGGACTGTTGCGTAGTTCTTCGCTTGGTATCGTTTTCCAAAGATTAATCAACTGATTAATTTTTTTGGAAAACGATGCCAATTACCAGGTCTCACCACGAGGAGGTGACTACGCAAGAGACCCGCCCATGGGTTATTTAACATTACACATCGCTCTCGACATTCAACCTATTGGCAGAATGTCGAGTTCTGACTCTACTTGACCATGGGCCTGCGTAAAGAGATAGTTGTTTCGTAGCCTAACTGCGAAACAAATATT
This sequence comes from Bombus balteatus, assembly GCA_019201815.1. Lineage (NCBI taxonomy): Eukaryota > Metazoa > Arthropoda > Insecta > Hymenoptera > Apidae > Bombus > Bombus balteatus. The sequence continues at coordinate 102,806 of JAFJHM010000065.1, read as the reverse complement.
TCCAACGCAGCGTTTACATGAATCTTTACAAACGTAGAACAACATACATAACGCAACATCTATCTCCCACACAACGATTACATCAATCAGTACAAATATCTTACAATAATTCGCATCCCTACTGGCAGCAATCGGTATCAAAGGCACATTTATCTAACTTGGAACGAATGAAAGAAAATGAAGCTAACGAACGGACTAACAAACGTACGCGACGTAGCCCCGTACAAGAGATAACCCCAAGGTTCAGTAGAAAGCCCAAGAATTGACCGTAACTCGATTCCCGTTTCGCCGTTTGAAACTTACACGAGTCGCGGTCGATGGCGCCGACCGATGATGCCAGTGATCCACTGGTGATCCAGCCGTGGATCCAGCACATAGGCCGGCAACTTAACACACTTCAACTGAACAAGTGGAACCCGGGGAGGGACCGATGAACAGGATTACGAAGGCATGGCCCCAACTGAACAGTGGGGTCCACCCCGCGGGGCCGAACAGGATTACGGAGGACGTGAAATTGCAGGTCTCTGACCGAGTACCGAAGTACCAATCGGACAGGAGTGCAGATCCACGACTGAATCCCCAACAGATTCGCAAGCATCACTGGCGCGACGACAGCTTCCGCGATCCGATGCGAACGTCGAGCAGTCGTCGAGCAGTCACTAAGACTGAGGTGTCCTTGGGCCGTCATGCGAATTCAAAGAGTTACCTAGTGCACGTTGACCCGCATGCACCCGAAATAGGCACAGGCGAGTATGTCACGCGATAATTTGAAACAATTGAGCGATCGCGAACTGACAAATCGCGGTTACAACTTTTCAGGTATAGTAAGCAAGGAAATGAAGGAAAACGAAATCTTTATTTTTCGTTCTAAGATGGATAAGTATCGTTGTACCGAATGGGCTCACAATGCACTTAACATAGATATCTATCTTACGATTAAGTAAGGCTAAAACGCACGCATTCTACGGTGTCCAACGGTGTCCTACTGTGTCCCACGTTGTCCCAAGGTGTCCCAAGGTGTCCCAAGGTGTCCCACGTTGTCCCAAGGTGTCCCACGATATCCCACGATGTCCAACGAAGTCCAACGTTGTCCCTCGGTGTCCAGCGTTCCAGCGTTGTCCCACGATGTCCAACGGTGTCCCACGATGTCCAACGGCGTGTCCCACGACGTCCAACGGCGTCCAACGGTGTTGTCCAACGTTGTCCAACGTCGTCCAACGGTGTCCCTGGCGTCCAACGGTGTCCAACGACGTCCAACGTTGTCCAACGTTGTCCCTCGGTGTCCAACGTTGTCCCCAGTCTGATCATCAAAATTCTTTTCGCGATTTGGAGATCCACACTGACCAACGGTGTCCCACGGCGTCCAACGATGTCCAACGTTGTCCCACGGTGTAGCCAGTCTGATATTAAATTTTTGATAATGGGTCGGCTCAACGTTGTCCCACGATGTCCAACGTCGTCCAACGGTGTCCCTCGGCGTCCAACGGTGTCCAACGTTGTCCCACGTTGCAGTCCAGTCTGGATCATCCAAAATTCTCTTCGAGGCATTTGGAGATCCACACTGGACCAACGTTGTCCCACGGCGTCCAACGGCGTCCAACGATGTCCAACGTTGTCCCACGTGTAGTAGCCCAGTCTGGATCATCCAAAATTCTTTTCGAGGCATTTGGAGATCCACACTGGACCGACGTTGTCCCACGGCGTCCAACGAAGTCCAACGTTGTCCAACGGAGTCCCACGGTGTCCCTCGGTGTCCAACGGTGTCCCTCGGTGTCCAACGGCGTCCCTCGGTGTCCAACGGCGTACAACGGTGTCCCTCGGTGTACAACGGTGTCCCTCGGTGTCCAACGGTGTCCCTCGGTGTCCAACGGTGTCCAACGGTGTCCGCAGTCCAGTTTAGATTATCCAAAATGGACTGTATTAGCGTGGTTCTTAGCTTGGTATCGAATTATTGTACAATGTTTGTACTTATCAATGTAGTCGTTTTCCAAAAATTAATCAACTGATTAATCTGTGAAAACGATTACATCGATCAGTACAAACATTGTACAATAATTCGCAACCGTACTGGCAACATTCGGTATCAAAGATACATATGTCTAACTTGGAACCAGTGAAAGGAAATGAAAGTATTGACACTGCATATACAATTCAGAGTCTTGCAAAAGAGACATACGACTCGTTGTACTAAACTTATGAAGATATCGAAAAGTTATATACTCCAACGTGACCGCAATATGCTTCTTTTAAAAATGGGAAAACGGAAGGAAGCCTGAACAATCAGACGATGAAAGAAAAATCATTTGGGTATCTAGCATTCATATTTAATATGCTATGAAATGTAAATTGATAAATCTGAAGCAAACTCATTTACTGGATTTGATATATGAAAGAAACAGGCATCTTTAAACGAGAACATTTTATACATGAAAAATATACTGCTAATAATGGTCAATTATAGATCAAATTACTCTTGATTAAATTTTAGCAAAAATAGAGAATCATTTGTATCTTTTTAATCGAAACTAGGGTTACGTTGAAAACAAGAATTTTAAGTAATTGAATTTAAACTGAATTAAAACTTGAAAATTTCACTTGAAATAACTAAGATGAGAGAAGATCCGATTATTATAAAATCACTTGCTTTGTCTTTTAACTTTTAACAGTATCTGTTATTTCCTACAACAACATAGTGACTCGCAACATAGTGAACAGAAAGATATGCACATAAATCATTTTGTACAGAATTTTTGTTACAAATGACCGATGATCGCGAATGAACTTTTGTTTCGTGCAAATAAAATTCGAATATTTATAAAATTCTACATTACTGTTAAAAGATTGAAGATATTGCGGTCGATAAAATTCTAAAAGTTATAGTTCTAAGAACGAACAATCACCAGCATTAATTCCAATAGCAATGAATTAAATTTTAAAAAATATTTCAAGCCTTCATAGCAACATAAAGATATTTCATTATAATACTTTTGTTGCGCATGAAATCGCTCACAATTTCATACACGTGAATATATTACATTCGTAATAAAGTTCTGTATTTTAGCAGTCATGGTAACGTTAACGCTGACAGAGGAATATGTCTTATAGCAGTATTTTCAGTAATAAACGTAGTGATAAGGGGCGCATTAATAAGGGGCGCTGAAAAAACATAGCAGTAGCCAGAAGGGCTACTAAAATTCGATCGTGTTCCACTCTATATAAACCCGATCAACAAGCCGAGAGTGGAACTGAATATTCTTGTTTCGCAACGCTAATTTACTAATAATATTTATGAAGCAGAAGATTCTCAAAATAAAACGCGACGAGTGCTTCGTTATATCTGCAATATCAATTAATCTACCATTAAAAAAAAAAAAAATTCTGAAAATACCCGAAATTTGATACGCAACGCTAATAAGTATAAATCTACGCACTCGTATTTAAGCAATACGCAACACTAGTAGCGAGAGATCGAAGTACAACCATTTAAGAGGTTGCCGATGAACGATCACACTTGCACAGCTCTTGCAGCTGTATCGTGTGATCCAGGAACAGTGTCCGACAAATACAGTCGGAGGGTTTGGGCATTTTGTAAACGCAACTCTACTTAAGAAAACGCGATCATTCATTATCGCAACGCGCTAACTTTTAAGGTGAATTTAATGAAAATTACTTTTACCATATGAAAAAGCTACTTTAAATATTCTGGTATTGCTACTTGCAATACTATAAAATTAATTGAAATCTAACGCTTTTATAATCTAATTTTAAACAATAGAAAACAGGATAAATTCTGATACGTATAGTTCTATAAGAAATTCTAAAAATTCATAATAAAAATTGCAAAAGACAATCGCGATATCGTAATTCGCAACTCTAAAGCAAACGCGATTATCATTTTATCGCAACTCTAATTCAAACCGTAATCATTTTCTCGCCACATTAATGAAAAGCCGCGATATTATTTCGCAACTCTAATACAACCCGTAATTAATTTATCGCAACACTAATAAGACAAATCGCGGGGGAGGGCTGACATATCGCAGTGCAACCATTTAGGAGGTTGCCGATGAACGATCACACTTGTACAGCTCTTCTAGCTGTAGGTGTGATCCAAGAACAGTGTCCGACAAATGCAGTCGGAGGGTTTGGGCATTTTGTAAACGCAACTCTACTTAACGAAACGCGATCATTCATTATCGCAACGATAAAAGGAAAATAAGTAGAACTCGCGATGGAACAGCATCGCAACGCTAACTCTTACAGTGAATTTAATGAAAATTACTGTTTACTATATGAAAAAGCTACTTTAAATATTCTGATATTGCAACTTGCAATACTATAAAATTAATTGAAAACTAACATTTTTATAATCACTTTTAAACAATAGAAAATAGGATAAATTTTAAAAATCATAATAAAAATTGCAAAAGACAATCGCGATATCGTAATTCGCAACTCTAAAGCAAACGCGATTATCATTTTATCGCAACTCTAATTCAAACCGTAATCATTTTCTCGCCACATTAATGAAAAGCCGCGATATTATTTCGCAACTCTAATGCAACCCGTAATTAATTTGTCGCGACACTAATAAGAAAAATCGCGATTTGCCCAATGGGACGATGGACCGATATATACATCGGCCAAAAAAGCAAAGACTACTACTACTACTACTACTACTACTACAAATACTAAAATCGAGCATAGTGACAAAGTAGTAACGATAATGACTGCCCATGCTCTGGATGACCCAGAGGATGGGGAGCCATTAGTAGTTGCCCTCTTGAGTGGCAGTTTGCCGGGCCTCTTCGGCTTATAGCCTCTTCTTTCTTCGGGCGCAATGCCCGCTGAAACTTAAATCTAAGCTCGAGTCTTCTAAATCGCAAACAAAAAAAAAAACTTATAAAGGTAAAATAAAAATATAAACCGCGGAAGCTGATTGAAGTGCACATGGACTGACCAACGATCACTGCTGTGATCGTTGCTCACTCGCATGTGCGTGCTCGAGCAATAAACGTTCGTTTCGAGCCCATTCGCGACCGCGACCGCGAAATTCGAAAAATCGAAAGGCAAAACCAGAGACGAGAGCATGCTCTACTCGTGCCAGTTTCGCCGTCGATTTTTCAAATAAATTTCCAGAAACAGGTTGGTCACACGAAAACGCGCCTACCCGACCTGAGACTGTGCCAACCTGCCCGGCCCTACCTACTTATAATTAACAGACATACCAGAAAGTATACTACCTATCCTACCTAGCGCTATATTTAAAAAATGGCAAAACAGGCACACCAACACACTCACTCCACGGTTCTCACACAAACGCCCGGGTGCAAAGGTCCTACACTAGAGAGGACGTCCCGGGACGCCTCCGACACCCGAGCTTAACATATCATGCACACTCTAAGGTACGTACCTTTTTCCTGAAATCGACTGACGAAGGCTAGTGACCATTGCGTAAAACGTGATAAAAACACGTCTAAGGCAATTATATTTTTAAAATAGATATAAGTAAACTTGGAATTATAATTGTAATTTACGTCAATATTAAAAGCGTGGGTACACTTAATCGCGTGGATGATATTATCTCAAATTGTGATTGTATCGAGACGTAAATTGAATCGATATATGTCTCGACATTTTTAATGTTTGAAGTTTTAAGGAATGAGAAAAAGCGACGCATTTCCACGGCCTAACAACACACACACATAATGTGGAAAATACGTCGTGCACGATACACTAACACATCGTCAGTCGCTGAGAAATTATTACATTACTTAATTCTAGATCATCGTGCCCAATGTCTTTCTCCCATTCAAGTAGCACCTGGGCACGTGAATGGGATCCTGACAATGGGCACGGAAAGGGTTAAACCTGAAAATCCTGATCTAAAAACGTGATTAGTTTGTGAAATTTTTATTTAACGGACTAAGGTTCTTTTGATTTTATATTTCACTACTTCGTTTCTGATTAACTCTACTTTATTAATTTAATAGCAACAAAGTAACTCTACTATATTAATTTAATAAATCAGAACAAAATTTTAATATTGCAAAAAAGGTAACGTTAATTGAAAAAAACTGAGACTCGATCAAATGGAATAATTGACTCTAAATATATTACTAAGAAAGAAATAATCTCAGGCGATCTCTTTATCAAAGCACATACTCGAAAGTGCAGAAACAGTGTTCAAAATTATTGCTTTGATTAAAAAAATCTGCCTGTCGCGAAGTGTCTTCTCGCACGTAAAATTTCACACATTTTCGTACGGAAAAAAATGAATTTTAACTCATATTTTAAATTCTAGCCGAAGTGAAATAAACGAACGTGACTTAAGATTGTCACGATCAATTCATTGCTTAAGATCAAGTATATTCATGTCATACAGATATATTCGTGTAGATATTTGCCATTTGCAAATATTCATACGGAATATTAACATGCATATTTATAAATAACACGAATATATTCTCAAGTGTATATGTTTAACCTAATTATTAAAAAAACTAATTATTATAATCGCGATGTGCAAGAAGACCTATCCTAAATTAATAAATTTCAAAAAATGAGTGTTACTACTCACGGGTATAAGAAATACCCGCGGTCACTATGCTCGCAAAAAAAATTCTACGTAATACAACCGGTCACTCGTGCCGATTCGGACCTTTCATCCTACGACATGATTGAGTGACCGGAGGAACAGAAATGCATGCGACTCACCGTTCGAAGCGGAGAAATAAAGGACGTACCATGGATGCTGTGCCACCCCGGCGAATATCATCAGGAACTGTGTAAGATCCAGTGGTGGAAATGGAGATTGCGAAAAATCTGTTACAGAAGAAAACACGATGAGTGATTGCTGATTATTTAAAAAGTTGGAGATAATGAAAAATGAATGTTTATTAACTTTAGTAGCTTTGGTAATAATAAAGATTGAAATTCTAATAAACTTTGATAGGTGTAAAAATTGAAACTCTAATATGAAAGTTTAAAATTTAAAAATTAAGAATCTAAAGATTTCTGAAATATGTTAATCATTTGTTTCGTAATTCGGTATTAAGATTTTAACGCTTATTTTATTTTAATGAAAGAATAACTTCAGAAAATGCTAATCTCCTAAATTTTCAATCAAACTGTATTTATTAATTGATAGTGACCAAAGAAAAATATACAGAATATACATAATTGAAGTACAATATGTAAAGATACTTACATTTTTGGCTTTTTAGCCACTGTTAAAACATTCCCAAAGAAGACGAAGGAGTTGAAGCAGTGATATGTCTATAACAAAACATAAGATATCATTAATATCGTTAATACATAATAACAAACTTGAAACTTTAGCAATAATAAAGACTAAACTCTAACAAATATGTAAATTGGAACTCTAATATAAAAATTTCAGAACAAAACATTCAGTGATTTTTTATGCGTATCAGACAGTTTTATTGTACTTTAATGTTAAAACTTTAAGACTTTATTTCAATTAAAAAGGACATTTACATCTTTCTAAATTATCAATAATTTTTATTTTATAATTAACAATATTTCAAACAAAATGTAATAAATAGAACAAATTGAAATACAATATATAAAATTACTTACATTCTTGAGCTCCTGGAGAGGCTTTATCCTCTTGAGGGAGGCACTGACTCTAATACCGAAAACGAATATTCAAAAAAATAAATATAAAAAAAAAAAAAAAAGACTACGTTACCGCGACCGCTTAAATTATGATCGGCGAACAAAGACTCTAATATCGCGAACAAATTTAATTAATAAAATTTTATTACTTTCGCGTGTTTGTTCGATCTAGTTTGATAAAAAATATCGTGATTTAAAATATTGAAAAGAAACTATTGCGTAGCAAACACTGACTCTACAACCGCATTGCGCGCGGTCACAAATATTCGCTGAAAATAAAGTTGTTTAAGGGCGGGGGGGGTGGGGAAAAAGAAGTGAAACGTCGTTTCGACAATTTTCTTCTTTTTCCTATCGAACGTTTATTTAGAAAATACTGCTATTTTTTATAATTAAAAATTATTATTAAGAAATTGACACAAGTATGAAAAATATTATTTAGTTGAAAATTGTGAGATATTTCTCGATAGCGAACAAATGCTTACGAATACCGCGAATGCAATACAATCGTTTGCAAGAATTATACTGTTCGCAATTAGAATAAATACTATGAATTTTCGTTATTAGAATACGAAATATACATTCCACTAATACACTATAGTCGCGTGTTGTAAATATTGGAAAATATTTGCAAGAATTCAAAAGTTCGCCACTAAATATACTTAAAGAATATTGCACAAACGCGCGCGAAACGTTGTTTCGAGGTATTTGAATCTAACTGTTACTAAGTTGCAAGTTTATGACGTTATAACTCAATTTTAAAACAATAAGATAATTCGTTAAAAATTCGTTTGAAATAAGGGAAGGATTTCATACATCGGGATCTTTCAAAAGAATCAATGGACTCACGCGACGCACTCCTGTGCACAAAATAATCGCAAGATTCAGTGGAAAAGAAGAATAGATTTTTATATCTCGTTCCAAGTCAGATAAGTATCATTATACAGAATGGGCGCAGAATGGATTCGGCATAGTCAAGACATATGCTACGGTGTCCAACGGTGTCCAACGGTGTCCAACGGTGTCCAACGGTGTCCAACGGTGTCCAACGGTGTCCAACGGTGTCCAACGGTGTCCAACGGTGTCCAACGGTGTCCAACGGTGTCCAACGGTGTCCAACGGTGTCCAACGGTGTCCAACGGCGTCCAACGGTGTCCAACGGCGTCCAACGGCGTCCAACGGCGTCCAACGGCGTCCAACGGTGTCCAACGGTGTCCAGTCTAGATCGCCCAAAATTCTCTTATAGGCTTTTGGTGATCCAAACTGGACTGTTGCGTAGTTCTTGGCTTGGTATCGTTTTCCAAAGATTAATCAACTGATTAATTTTTGGAAAACGATACCACTACCAGGTCTCACCACGAGGAGGTGACTACGCAAGAGACCCGCCCATGGGTTATTTAACATTACACATTGATTTCGACATTCAAGCTAATGGCAAGAATGTTGACTTCTAACTATACTTGACCATGGGCCTGCGTAAAGAGATATGGGAGTACGCCAGGCGACAGTGTGAAAGAATTAGGCGATCGTGAACCGAAAAATGACGAATACAATTCTTTCTGTGTAGTAAACGAGAGGATGAAGAGAAAGGAGATTTTTATTTTTCGTTCCAAGATGGATAAGTATCATTGTACAGAATAGAATCACAATGCACTTAACATCTGTATGTACGTTATGAATAATTAAGGCCGAAGCGCACGCACCCCGCGGTTGCCCACGATGACCCACGGTACCACTGTAGGGAGGTATTAGTCCAGTCTAGATCATCAAAACAGTTTTGGATGATCTAGACTAGACTGTATTAAAACAGTTTTTAGCATTATATCGATGTTCAAATGTTATAAATTAATAGCTTAAATGTTATAAATTAATAGTTTGAATGTTAGAAATTAATGGTATAAATGTATAAAGTAATAGTTTAAATGTCGCAAATTAATGGCTCCGACGTTATAAATTAATAGCTTAAATCTTGGAAATTAATGGTTTAAATGTTATAAATTAATAGTTTGAATGTTATAAATTAATGGTTTAAATGTATAAATTAATAGCTTAAATGTTATAAATTAGTGGCTCAGATATTGTAAATTAATGGCTTAAATGTTATAAATTAATAGCTTAAATGTTGTAAATTAATAGCTTAAATGTTATAAATTAATAGCTTAAATGTTATAAATTAATGGCTTAAATGTTATAAATTAATGGTTTAAATGTATAAATTAATAGCTTAAATGTTATAAATTAATAGCTTAAATGTTATAAATTAATAGCTTAAATGTTATAAATTAATAGCTTAAATGTTAGAAATTAAATTAATGGCTCAAATTTATAAAGTAATAGTTTAAATGGCGGAAATTAATGATTTTGACGTTATAAATTAATAGCTTAAATGTTATAAATTAATAGTTTAAATGTATAAATTAATAGCTTAAATGTTATAAATGAATAGTTTAAATATATAAATTAATAGTTTAAATGTTATAAATTAATGTTTTACATATAATAAATTAATATTTTACATGTTAGAAGTAATAGCTTAAATGTATAAAATAAGAATTTAAATGTTGTAAATTAAGAGCTTAAATTAATAGTAATAATAATAATAAATTATAAATTGACAGTTTAAATGTTAGAAATTAATTGCTGAAATGTTATAAATTAATAGCTTAAATGTTATAAATTAGTAGTTTGACTGTTATAAATTAACAGTTTAAATGTTATAAATTAATAGCTTAAATGTTATAAATTAATTACTCAAGTGTTGTAAATTAATGGTTTAGACGTTATAAATTACTACTTTCAATGTTATTATTTGATATTTTTTTTTATTTACCTTATGTTTAAATTCCTTTTCGATGTTCACTCTCCGGAATTTCAGGCACAAATGAGCTCGCGCGCGACTTGTGTGTTCCTTATATAACTTGACAAGGTGTCGGGATATCGATCAAACGGTAACGATTTTTTGACATAGCAAACGACGGTTGTTCCATTATAACAAAATTGAACATTTTCTTAATTTTTATCATGAATTGGCGTCTTTAACGATTTAATACGATATCCATTTTTATCATTTTAATAGTTTCTACAAACTAAGACTAAATTCACACCACCTTGATACTAGTTTTCGACTATCAGTTAGTTTGAACAAAAAAGGGGAAAAAAGACTAACGGCAGTCGATGACGTTACTGTGAAATTAGTTAAGGTATTAAATAATCACACGGATAAAATTCATATTAAGCGTTATATTATACTATCGATATTCGTTCATTTACTCGTGCTAATTAATAAATAAAATGTTCTTTTTTCTTGAATAACACCTACATCGCTATCTGCGATATTTAAAATTCTTACTTAATGTTTATTTAACGGTCAGGTACCTTTTTAATTCCTCCCAAGCTAAACGAGTACGTTATAACGTAATACTATATAACGTTATACGTTATATCGTAATTATATATAACGTTGTACGTTATATCGTAATACTATATAACGTTATACGTTATAAAGTTATAACATATAACGTTATACGTTATAACGTAATACTATATAACGTTATACGTTATAACGTAATACTATATAACGTTATACGTTATAACGTAATACTATATAACGTTATACGTTATATCCTATTACTATATAACGTTATACGTTATAACGTAATACTATATAACGTTATACGTTATATCGTAATACTATATAACGTTATACGTTATAACGTAATACTATATAACGTTATACGTTATAACGTAATACTATATAACGTTGTACGTTATAACGTAATACTATATAACGTCATACGATATATCCTATTACTATATAACGTTATACGTTATATCGTAATACTATATAACGTTATACGTTATATCGTAATACCATATAACGTTGTACGTTATATCGTAATACCATATAACGTTGTACGTTATAACGTAATACTATATAACGTTATACGTTATATCGTAATACTATATAACGTTATACGTTATATCGTAATACTATATAACGTTATACGTTATAACGTAATACTATATAACGTTATACGATATATCCTATTACTATATAACGTTATACGTTATAACGTAATACTATATAACGTTGTACGTTATATCGTAATACTATATAACGTTATACGTTATATCGTAATACTATATAACGTTGTACGTTATAACGTAATACTATATAACGTTATACGTTATAACGTAATACTATATAACGTCATACGATATATGCTATTACTATATAACGTTATACGTTATATCGTAATACTATATAACGTTATACGTTATAACGTAATACCATATAACGTTGTACGTTATATCGTAATACCATATAACGTTGTACGTTATAACGTAATACTATATAACGTTATACGTTATATCGTAATACTATATAACGTTATACGTTATATCGTAATACTATATAACGTTGTACGTTATATCGTAATACTATATAACGTTATACGTTATATCGTAATACTATATAACGTTATCCGATATATCGTAATATTATATAACGTTATACGTTATAACGTAATACCATATAACGTTGTACGTTATAACGAAATACTATGTAACGTCATACGATACATCCTATTACTATATAACGTTATACGTTATAACGTAATACTATATAACGTTATACGTTATAACGTAATACTATATAACGTTATACGATATATCGTAATACTGTATAACGTTATACGTTATATCGTAATACTATATAACGTTGTACGTTATAACGTAATACTATATAACGTTATACGATATATCCTATTACTATATAACGTTATACGTTATATCGTAATACCATATAACGTTATACGTTATACTAATACCATATAACGTTGTACGTTATAACGTAATACTATATAACGTTATACGTTATATCGTAATACTATATAACGTTATACGATATATCGTAATACTATATAACGTTATACGTTATAACGTAATACCATATAACGTTGTACGTTATAACGTAATACTATGTAACGTCATACGATATATCCTATTACTATATAACGTTATACGTTATAACGTAATACTATATAACGTTATACGTTATAACGTAATACTATATAACGTTATACGATATATCGTAATACTATATAACGTTATACGTTATATCGTAATACTATATAACGTTGTACGTTATAACGTAATACTATATAACGTTATACGATATATCGTATTACTATATAACGTTATACGTTTTATCGTAATACCATATAACGTTATACGTTATATCGTAATACCATATAACGTTGTACGTTATATCGTAATACTATATAACGTTATACGTTATAACGTAATACTATATAACGTTGTACGTTATAACGTAACACTATATAACGTCATACGATATATCCTATTACTATATAACGTTATACGTTATATCGTAATACTATATAACGCTATACGTTATATTTTAATACCATAAAACGTTATACGTTATATCGTAATACTATATAACGTTGTACGTTATAACGTAATACTATATAACGTTATACGTTATATCCTATTATTATATAACGTTATACGTTATATCGTAATACTATATAATGTTATACGTTATAACGTAATACTATATAACGTTATACGTTATATCGTAATACTATATAACGTTATACGTTATATCGTAATATTATATAACGTTATACGTTATAACGTAATACCATATAACGTTGTACGTTATAACGTAATACTATATAACGTTATACGTTATAACCTATTACTATATAACGTTATACGTTATATCGTAATATATATAACGTTATACGTTATATCGTAATACCATATAACGTTATACGTTATATCGTAATACCATATAACGTTGTACGTTATAACGTAATACTATATAACGTCGTACGATATAACGTATTACTATATAACGTTATACGTTATATCGTAATACTATATAACGTTATACGTTATAACGTAATACTATATAACGTTATACGTTATATCGTAATACTATATAACGTTATACGATATATCGTAATACTATATAACGTTATACGTTATAACGTAATACCATATAACGTTGTACGTTATAACGTAATACTATGTAACGTCATACGATATATCCTATTACTATATAACGTTATACGTTATATCGTAATTATATATAACGTTATACGTTATATCGTATTACCATATAACGTTATACGTTATATCGTAATACCATATAACGTTATACGTTATAACGTAATACTATATAACGTTATACGTTATATCGTAATACTATATAACGTTGTACGTTATATCGTAATACTATATAACGTTATACTTTATAACGTAATACTATATAACGTTGTACGTTATAACGAAACACTATGTAACGTCATACGACATATCCTATTACTATATAACGTTATACGTTATAACGTAATACTATATAACGTTATACGTTATATCGTAATACTATATAACGTTATATGTTATATCGTAATACTATATAACGTTATACGATATATCCTATTACTATATAACGTTATACGTTATATCGTAATACTATATAACGTTATACGTTATAACGAAATACTATGTAACGTCATACGATATATCCTATTACTATATAACGTTATACGTTATAACGTAATACTATATAACGTTATACGTTATATCGTAATACTATATAACGTTATCCGATATATCGTAATATTATATAACGTTATACGTTATAACGTAATACCATATAACGTTGTACGTTATAACGAAATACTATGTAACGTCATACGATATATCCTATTACTATATAACGTTATACGTTATAACGTAATACTATATAACGTTATACGTTATAACGTAATACTATATAACGTTATACGATACATCGTAATACTATATAACGTTATACGTTATATCGTAATACTATATAACGTTGTACGTTATAAGGTAATACTATATAACGTCATACGATATATCCTATTACTATATAACGTTATACGTTATAACGTAATACTATATAACGATATACGATATATCGTAATACTGTATAACGTTATACGTTATATCGTAATACTATATAACGTTGTACGTTATAACGTAATACTATATAACGTTATACGATATATCGTAGTACCATATAACGTTATACGATATATCCTATTACTATATAACGTTATACGTTATATCGTAATACTATATAACGTTATACGTTATATCGTAATTATATATAACGTTGTACGTTATAACGTAATACTTTAGTTATAACGTAATACTATATAAGTTATATATCTATTATATAATTTATATAACGTTATACGTTATAACGTAATACTATATAACGTTATACGTTATATCGTAATACGTTATATACGTATATATATAACGTTATACGATATATCGTAATATATATAACGTTATATCGTAATACGTTTACGTTATAACGTAATACTATATAACGTTATACGATAGTACCATATAACGTTATACGTTATATCCTATTACTATATAACGTTATACGTTATATCGTAATACTATATAACGTTATACGTTATATCGTAGTACCATATAACGTTATACGTTATATGGTAATACTATATAACGTTATCCGATATATCGTAATATTATATAACGTTATACGTTATAACGTAATACCATATAACGTTGTACGTTATAAGGAAATACTATGTAACGTCATACGATATATCCTATTACTATATAACGTTATACGTTATAACGTAATACTATATAACGTTATACGATATACGTAATACTGTATATTTATGCAACACTATATAACGTTGTACGTTATATCGTAATACTATATAACGTTATGTAACGTTATACGTTATAACGTAATACCATATAACGTTATACGTTATTTCGTAATACCATATACATTATACGTTATATCGTAATACCATATGACGTTGTACGTTATAACGTAATACTATATAACGTTATCCGATATATCGTAACATTATATAACGTTATACGTTATAACGTAATACCATATAACGTTGTACGTTATAAGGAAATACTATGTAACGTCATACGATATATCCTATTACTATATAACGTTATACGTTATAACGTAATACTATATAACGTTATACGATATATCGTAATACTGTATAACGTTATGCGTTATATCGCAACACTATATAACGTTGTACGTTATAAAGTGATACTATATAACGTTATCCGATATATCGTAATAGTATGTAACGTTATACGTTATAACGTAATACCATATAACGTTGTACGTTATTTCGTAATACCATATAACATTATACGTTATATCGTAATACCATATGACGTTGTACGTTATAACGTAATACTATATAACGTTATCCGATATATCGTAACATTATATAACGTTATACGTTATAACGTAATACCATATAACGTTGTACGTTATATCGTAATACTATATAACGTTATACGTTATAACGTTATAACATATAACGTTATACGTTATATCGTAATACTATATAACGTTGTACGTTATAAAGTGATACTATATAACGTTATACGTTATAACGTAATACTATATAACGATATACGTTATAACGTAATACTATATAACGTCATACGAAATATCCTATTACTATATAACGTTATACGTTATATCGTAGTACTATATAACGTTATACGATATATCGTATTACTGTATAACGTTATACGTTATATCGTAATACTATATAACGTTATACGATATAACGTAATACTATATAACGTTATACGATATATCGCAATACTGTATAACGTTATACGTTATATCGTAATACTGTATGACGTTGTACGTTATATCGTAATACCATATAACGTTGTACGTTATAACGAAATACTATGTAACGTCATACGATATATCCTATTACTATATAACGTTATACGTTATAACGTAATACTATATAACGTTGTGCGTTATAACGTAATACTATATAACGTTATACGATATATCGTAATACTGTATAACGTTATACGTTATATCGTAATACTATATAACGTTGTACGTTATATCGTAATACTATATAACGTCATACGATATATCCTATTACTATATAACGTTATACGTTACAACGTTCTAACATATAACGTTATACGTTCTTTCGTAATACCATATAACGTTGTACGTTATAACGTAATACTATATAACGTTATACGTTGTAATGTAATACTATATAACATTATACGTTATATCTTAATACTATATAACGTTATACGATATATCGTAATACTGCATAACGTTATACGTTATATCGTAATACTATATAACGTTGTACGTAATAACGTAATACTATATAACGTCATACGATATATCCTATTACTATATAACGTTATACGTTATATCGTAATACCATATAACGTTATACGTTATATCGTAATACTATATAACGTTATACGTTATAACGTTATAACATATAACGTTATCTGTTATATCGTAATACTATATAACGTTGTACGTTATAAAGTGATACTATATAACGTTATACGTTATAACGTAATACTATATAACGATATACGTTATAACGTAATACTATATAACGTCATACGAAATATCCTATTACTATATAACGTTATACGTTATATCGTAATACTATATAACGTTATACGATATATCGTATTACTGTATAACGTTATACGTTATATCGTAATACTATATAACGTTATACGATATAACGTAATACTATATAACGTTATACGATATATCGCAATACTGTATAACGTTATACGTTATATCGTAATACTGTATGACGTTGTACGTTATATCGTAATACCATATAACGTTGTACGTTATAACGAAATACTATGTAACGTCATACGATATATCCTATTACTATATAACGTTATACGTTATAACGTAATACTATATAACGTTGTACGTTATAACGTAATACTATATAACGTTATACGATATATCGTAATACTAATAATACTATATAACGTTATACGTTATATCGTATTACTATAACGTTATACGTTACAACGTTAACGTATAACGTAAGTTGTACGTTATAACGTAATACTATATAACGTTATACGTTATATATACGTTATATTAATACTATATAACGTTATACGTTATATCGTAATACTATATAACGTTGTACGTTATAACGTAATACTATATAACGTTATACGATATATCGTAATACTATATACTTATACGTTATATCGTAATACATATAACGTTATACGTTATAACGTAATACTATATAACGTTATACGTTATAACGTAATTATATATAACGTTTACGTTATATCGTAATACTATATAACTTATAGTTATACGTATACATATACGTTTACGTTATATCGTAATACTATATAACGTTATACGTTATAACGTAATACTATATAACGTTATACGTTATAACGTAATACTATATAACGTTATACGTTATAACGTAATACTATATAACGTTATACGATATATCGTATACTATATAACGTTGTACGTTATAACGTATACCATAACGTTATACGTTATAACGTAATACTATATAACGTTATACGTTATAACGTAATACTATATAACGTTGTAACGTTATAACGTAATACTATATAACGTTCTATACGATATATACTTATTACTATATAACGTTATACGTTTTATTACGTAATACTATATATAACGTTATACGTTATATCGTAATACTATATAACATTATACGTTATATCGTAATACCATATAACGTTGTACGTTATAACGTAATACTATATAACGTTATACGTTATATCGTAATTATATATAACGTTGTACGTTATATCGTAATACTATATAACGTTATACGTTATAACGTTATAACATATAACGTTATACGATATATCGTAATACTATATAACGTTATACGTTATATCGTAATTATATATAACGTTGTACGTTATATCGTAATACTATATAACGTTATACGTTATAACGTTATAACATATAACGTTGTACGTTATATCGTAATACTATATAACGTTATACGTTATAACGTTATAACATATAACGTTATACGATATATCGTAATACTATATAACGTTATACGTTTTATCGTAATACTATATAACGTTATACGTTATATCGTAATACCATATAACATTATACGTTATATCGTAATACGATATAACGTTGTACGTTATAAAGTGATACTATATAACGTTATACGTTATAACGTAATACTATATAACGTTATACGTTATAACGTAATACTATATAACGTTATACGATATATCATAATACTGTATAACGTTATACGTTATATCGTAATACTATATAACGTTGTACGTTATATCGTAATACTATATAACGTCATACGATATATCCTATTACTATATAACGTTATACGTTATAACGTAATACCATATAACGTTGTACGTTATAACGAAACACTATGTGACGTCATACAATATATCCTATTACTATATAACGTAATAGTATATAACGTTATACGTTATAACGTAATACTATATAACGTTATACGATATATCGTAGTACTGCATAACGTTATACGTTATATCGTAATACTATATAACGTTGTACGTTATAACGAAATACTATGTAACGTCATACGATATATCGTAATACCATATAACATAATACGTTATATCGTATTACCATATAACGTTGTACGTTTTATCGTAATACTATATAACGTTATACGTTATATCGTAGTACTATATAACATTATACGTTATATCGTAGTACCATATAACGTTGTACGTTATAACGTAATACTATATAACGTTATACGTTATATCGTAATTATATATAACGTTGTACGTTATATCGTAATACTATATAACGTTATACGTTATAACGTAATACCATATAACGTTGTACGTTATAACGAAACACTATGTGACGTCATACGATATATCCTATTACTATATAACGTAATACCATGTAACGTTGTACGTTATAAAGTGATACTATATAACGTTATACGTTACAACGTAATACTATATAACGATATACGTTATAACGTAATACTATATAACGTCATACGATATATCCTGTTACTATATAACGTTATACGTTATATCGTAATACTATATAACGTTATACGTTATATCGTAATACTGTATAACGTTGTACGTTATATCGTAATACTGTATAACGTCATACGATATATCCTATTACTATATAACGTTATACGTTATATCGTAATACTATATAACGTTATCCGATATATCGTAATATTATGTAACGTTATACGTTATAACGTAATACCATATAACGTTGTACGTTATAACGAAATACTATGTAACGTCATGCGTTATATCATATTACTATATAACATTATACGTTATAACGTAATACTATATAACGTTATACGTTATATCGTAATACTATATAACGTTATCCGATATATCGTAATATTATGTAACGTTATACGTTATAACGTAATACCATATAACGTTGTACGTTATAACGAAATACTATGTAACGTCATACGATATATCCTATTACTATATAACGTTATACGTTATAACGTAATACTATATAA
Source organism: Bombus balteatus (assembly GCA_019201815.1). NCBI lineage: Eukaryota > Metazoa > Arthropoda > Insecta > Hymenoptera > Apidae > Bombus > Bombus balteatus. The sequence continues at coordinate 82,728 of JAFJHM010000065.1, read as the reverse complement.
CGTTATACGTTATAACGTAATACTATATAACGTTATACGATATAGCATAATACTGTATACCGTTATACGTTATATCGTAATACTATATAACGTTATCCGATATATCGTAATATTATGTAACGTTATACGTTATAACGTAATACCATATAACGTTGTACGTTATAACGAAATACTATGTAACGTCATACGATATATCCTATTACTATATAACGTTATACGTTATAACGTAATACCATATAACGTTGTACGTTATAACGTAATACCATGTAACGTTGTACGTTATAACGTAATACTATATAACGTTATACATTATAACGTAATACTATATAACGTTCTACGTTATATCGTAATACTATATAACGTTATCCGATATATCGTAATATTATGTAACGTTATACGTTATAACGTAATACCATATAACGTTGTACGTTATAACGTAATACTATATAACGTTATACGTTATATCGTAATTATATATAACGTTGTACGTTATATCGTAATACTATATAACGTTATACGTTATAACGTTATAACATATAACGTTATACGATATATCGTAATACTATATAACGTTGTACGTTATAAAGTGATACTATATAACGTTATACGTTATAACGTAATACTATATAACGATATACGTTATAACGTAATACTATATAACGTCATACGATATATCCTATTACTATATAACGTTATACGTTATAACGTAATACCATGTAACGTTGTACGTTATAACGTAATACTATATAACGTTATACGTTATAACGTAATACTATATAACGTTCTACGTTATATCGTAATACTATATAACGTTATCCGATATATCGTAATATTATGTAACGTTATACGTTATAACGTAATACCATATAACGTTGTACGTTATAACGAAATACTATGTAACGTCATACGATATATCCTATTACTATATAACGTTATACGTTATAACGTAATACTATATAACGTTATACGTTATAACGTAATACTATATAACGTTATACGATATATCATAATACTGTATACCGTTATACGTTATATCGTAATACTATATAACGTTGTACGTTATATCGTAATACTATATAACGTCATACGATATATCCTATTACTATATAACGTTATACGTTATAACGTAATACCATATAACGTTGTACGTTATAACGAAACACTATGTGACGTCATACGATATATCCTATTACTATATAACGTTATACGTTATAACGTAATACTATATAACGTTATACGTTATAACGTAATACTATATAACGTTATACGATATATCATAATTCTGTATACCGTTATACGTTATATCGTAATACTATATAACGTTGTACGTTATATCGTAATACTATATAACGTCATACGTTATATCCTATTACTATATAACGTTATACGTTATAACGTAATACTATATAACGTTCTACGTTATATCGTAATACTATATAACGTTATCCGATATATCGTAATATTATGTAACGTTATACGTTATAACGTAATACCATATAACGTTGTACGTTATAACGAAATACTATGTAACGTCATACGATATATCCTATTACTATATAACGTTGTACGTTATAACGAAATACTATGTAACGTCATACGATATATCATATTACTATATAACGTTATACGTTATAACGTAATACTATATAACGTTATACGTTATAACGTAATACTATATAACGTTATACGTTATAACGTAATACTATATAACGTTATACAATATATCGTAGTACTGTATAACGTTATACGTTATATCGTAATACTATATAACGTTGTACGTTATAACGAAATACTATGTAACGTCATACGATATTTCCTATTACTATATAACGTTATACGTTATAACGTAATACTATATAACGTTGTACGTTATAACGTAATACTATATAACGTTATACGATATATCGTAATACTATATAACGTCATACGATACATCCTATTACTATATAACGTTATACGTTATATCGTAATACCATATAACGTTATACGTTATATCGTAATACCATATAACGTTATACGTTATAACGTAATACTATATAACGTTATACGTTATATCGTAATACCATATAACGTTATACGTTATAACGAAATACTATGTAACGTCATACGATATATCCTATTACTATATAACGTTATACGTTACAACGTTGTAACATATAACGTTATACGTTCTATCGTAATACCATATAACGTTGTACGTTATAACGTAATACTATATAACGTTATACGATATAACGTAATACTATATAACGTCATACGTTATACCCTATTACTATATAACGTTATACGTTATAACGTAATACTATATAACGTTGTACGTTATAACGAAATACTATGTAACGTCATACGATATATCCTATTACTATATAACGTTATACGTTATAACGTAATACTATATAACGTTGTACGTTATAACGTAATACTGTATAACGTTATACGATATATCGTAATACTGTATAACGTTATACGTTATATCGTAATACTATATAACGTTATACGTTATATCGTAATACCATATAACATTATACGTTATATCGTAATACTATATAACGTTGTACGTTATAACGTAATACTATATAACGTTGTACGTTATAACGTAATACTATATAACGTTGTACGTTATAACGTAATACTATATAACGTTATACGTTATAACGTAATACTATATAACGTTATACGTTATATAACGTTGTACGTTACTATATAACGTTATACGTTATATCGTAATACTATATAACGTTATACGTTATAACGTAATACTATATAACGTTATACGTTATACGTAATAATATACGTTATACGTTATAACGTAATACTATATAACGTTATACGTTATAATACGTAATACTATATACGTTATACGTTATATCGTAATACTATATAACGTTATACGTTATAACGTAATACATATAACGTTATACGTTATAGTTACGTAATACTATATAACGTTTACGTTATAACGTAATACTATATAACGTTATACGTTATAACGTAATACTTATAACGTTATACGATATATCCTATTACTATATAACGTTATACGTTATAACGTTATACGTTATAACGTAATACTATATAACGTTATACGTTATAACGTAATATTCTTATAACGTTATACGATATATCCATTACTATATAACTTATATTATCGTAATACTATATAACGTTGTACGTTATATCGTAATACTATACGATATATATCTTTATATAACGTTATACGTATATAACGTTATACGTTATAACGTAATACTATATAACGTTATACGTTATATCGTAATACTATATAACGTTATACGTTATAACGTAATACTATATAACGTTATACGTTATAACGTAATACTATATAACGTTATACGTAATACTATATAACGTAATATAACTATATAACGTTATACGTTATAACGTAATACTATATAACGTTATACGTTATATCGTAATACTATATAACGTTATACGTTATATCGTAATACTATATAACGTTATACGTTATAACCTAATACCATATAACGTTGTACGTTATAACGTAATACTATATAACGTTATACGTTATAACGTAATACTATATAACGTTCTACGTTATATCGTAATACTATATAACGTTATCCGATATATCGTAATATTATATAACGTTATACGTTATAACGTAATACCATATAACGTTGTACGTTATAACGAAACACTATGTAACGTCATACGATATATCCTATTACTATATAACGTTATACGTTATAACGTAATACTATATAACGTTATACGTTATAACGTAATACTATATAACGTTATACGATATATCGTAATATTATATAACGTTATACGTTATAACGTAATACCATATAACGTTGTACGTTATAACGAAACACTATGTAACGTCATACGATATATCCTATTACTATATAACGTTATACGTTATAACGTAATACCATATAACGTTATACGTTATAACGTAATACTATATAACGTTATACGGTATATCGTAGTACTGCATAACGTTATACGTTATATCGTAATACTATATAACGTTGTACGTTATAACGAAATACTATGTAACGTCATACGATATATCCTATTACTATATAACGTTATACGTTTTATCGTAATACTATATAACGTTATACGTTATATCGTAATACCATATAACATCATACGTTATATCGTAATACCATATAACGTTGTACGTTATAACGTAATACTGTATAACGTTATACGTTATATCGTAATTATATATAACGTTGTACGTTATATCGAAATACTATATAACGTTATACGTTATAACGTTATAACATATAACGTTATACGATATATCGTAATACTATATAACGTTGTACGTTATAAAGTGATACTATATAACGTTATACGTTATAACGTAATACTATATAACGATATACGTTATAACGTAATACTATATAACGTCATACGATATATCCTATTACTATATAACGTTATACGTTATAACGTAATACCATGTAACGTTGTACGTTATAACGTAATACTATATAACGTTATACGTTATAACGTAATACTATATAACGTTGTACGTTATAACGAAATACTATGTAACGTCATACGATATATCCTATTACTATATAACGTTATACGTTTTATCGTAATACTATATAACGTTATACGTTATATCGTAATACCATATAACATTATACGTTATATCGTAATATCATATAACGTTGTACGTTATAACGTAATACTATTTAACGTTATACGTTATATCGTAATTATATATAACGTTGTACGTTATATCGTAATACTATATAACGTTATACGTTATAACGTTATAACATATAACGTTATACGATATATCGTAATACTATATAACGTTATACGTTATATCGTAATTATATATAACGTTGTACGTTATGTCGTAATACTATATAACGTTATACGTTATAACGTTATAACATATAACGTTGTACGTTATATCGTAATACTATATAACGTTATACGTTATAACGTTATATCATATAACGTTATACGATATATCGTAATACTATATAACGTTATACGTTTTATCGTAATACTATATAACGTTATACGTTATATCGTAATACCATATAACATTATACGTTATATCGTAATACCATATAACGTCGTACGTTATAACGTAATACTATATAACGTTATACGTTATATCGTAATTATATGTAACGATGTACATTATATCGTAATACTATATAACGTTATAAGTTATAACGTTATAACATATAACGTTATACGATATATCGTAATACTATATAACGTTGTACGTTATAAAGTGATACTATATAACGTTATACGTTATATCGTAATTATATATAACGTTGTACGTTATATCGTAATACCATATAACGTTGTACGTTTTATCGTAATACTATATAACGTTATACGTTATATCGTAGTACCATATAACATTATACGTTATATCGTAATACCATATAACGTTGTACGTTATAACGTAATACTATATAACGTTGTACGTTATATCGTAATACTATATAACGTCATACGATATATCCTATTACTATATAACGTTATACGTTATAACGTAATACCATATAACGTTGTACGTTATAACGAAACACTATGTGACGTCATACGATATATCCTATTACTATATAACGTAATAGTATATAACGTTATACGTTATAACGTAATACTATATAACGTTATACGACATATCGTAGTACTGCATAACGTTATACGTTATATCCTAATACTATATAACGTTGTACGTTATAACGAAATACTATGTAACGTCATACGATATATCGTAATACCATATAACATTATACGTTATATCGTAATACCATATAACGTTGTACGTTTTATCGTAATACTATATAACGTAATACCATGTAACGTTGTACGTTATAAAGTGATACTATATAACGTTATACGTTACAACGTAATACTATATAACGATATACGTTATAACGTAATACTATATAACGTCATACGATATATCCTGTTACTATATAACGTAATAGTATATAACGTTATACGTTATAACGTAATACTATATAACGTTATACGACATATCGTAATACTGTATATCGTTATACGTTATATCGTAATACTATATAACGTTGTACGTTATATCGTAATACTATATAACGTCATACGATATATCCTATTACTATATAACGTTATACGTTATAACGTAATACCATGTAACGTTATACGTTATAACGTAATACTATATAACGTTATACGATATATCGTAATATTATATAACGTTATACGTTATAACGTAATACCATATAACGTTGTACGTTATAACGAAACACTATGTAACGTCATACGATATATCCTATTACTATATAACGTTATACGTTATAACGTAATACTATATAACGTTATACGTTATAACGTAATACTATATAACGTTATACGATATATCGTAATACTATATAACGTTATACGTTATAACGTAATACTATATAACGTTGTACGCTATAACGAAATACTATGTAACGTCATACGATATATCCTATTACTATATAACGTTATACGTTATATCGTAATACTATATAACGTTATACGTTATAACGTAATACCATATAACATTATACGTTATATCGTAATACCATATAACGTTATAGTTATTGTTTACGTTATAACGTAATACTATATAACGTTATACGTTATATCGTAATTACTATATAACGTTGTACGTTATATCGTAATATATATAACGTTGTACGTTATATCGTAATACTATATAACGTTATACGTTATAACGTTATAACATATAACGTTATACGTTATATCGTAATACTATATAACGTTGTACGTTATAACGTAATACTATATAACGTTATACGTTATAACGTAATACTATATAACGTTATACGTTATAACGTAATACTATATAACGTCATACGATATATCCTATTACTATATAACGTTATACGTTATAACGTAATACTATGTAACGTTGTACGTTATAACGTAATACTATATAACGTTATACGTTATAACGTAATACTATATAACGTTCTACGTTATATCGTAATACTATATAACGTTATCCGATATATCGTAATATTATGTAACGTTATACGTTATAACGTAATACCATATAACATTGTACGTTATAACGAAATACTATGTAACGTCATACGATATATCCTATTACTATATAACGTTATACGTTATAACGTAATACTATATAACGTTATACGTTATAACGTAATACTATATAACGTTATACGATATATCATAATACTGTATAACGTTATACGTTATATCGTAATACTATATAACGTTGTACGTTATATCGTAATACTATATAACGTCATACGATATATCCTATTACTATATAACGTTATACGTTATAACGTAATACCATATAACGTTATACGTTATATCGTAATTATATATAACGTTGTACGTTATATCGTAATACTATATAACGTTATACGTTATAACGTAATACCATATAACGTTGTACGTTATAACGAAACACTATGTGACGTCATACGATATATCCTATTACTATATAACGTAATACCATGTAACGTTGTACGTTATAAAGTGATACTATATAACGTTATACGTTATAACGTAATACTATATAACGATATACGTTATAACGTAATACTATATAACGTCATACGATATATCCTGTTACTATATAACGTAATAGTATATAACGTTATACGTTATAACGTAATACTATATAACGTTATACGACATATCGTAGTACTGCATAACGTTATACGTTATATCGTAATACTATATAACGTTATACGTTATATCGTAATACTGTATAACGTTATACGTTATATCGTAATACTGTATAACGTTGTACGTTATATCGTAATACTATATAACGTCATACGATATATCCTATTACTATATAACGTTATACGTTATATCGTAATACTATATAACGTTATCTGATATATCGTAATATTATGTAACGTTATACGTTATAACGTAATACCATATAACGTTGTACGTTATAACGAAACACTATGTAACGTCATGCGTTATATCATATTACTATATAACGTTATACGTTATAACGTAATACTATATAACGTTATACGTTATATCGTAATACTATATAACGTCATACGATATATCCTATTACTATATAACGTTATACGTTATAACGTAATACCATGTAACGTTGTACGTTATAACGTAATACTATATAACGTTATACGTTATAAAGTAATACTATATAACGTTGTACGTTATAACGAAATACTATGTAACGTCATACGATATATCCTATTACTATATAACGTTATACGTTTTATCGTAATACTATATAACGTTATACGTTATATCGTAATACCATATAACATTATACGTTATATCGTAATACCATATAACGTTGTACGTTATAACGTAATACTATATAACGTTATACGTTATAACGTAATACTATATAACGATATACGTTATATCGTAATACTATATAACGTCATACGATATATCCTATTACTATATAACGTTATACGTTATAACGTAATACCATGTAACGTTGTACGTTATAACGTAATACTATATAACGTTATACGTTATAACGTAATACTATATAACGTTCTACGTTATATCGTAATACTATATAACGTTATCCGATATATCGTAATATTATGTAACGTTATACGTTATAACGTAATACCATATAACGTTATACGTTATAACGTAATACTATATAACGTTGTACGTTATATCGTAATACTATATAACGTTATACGTTATAACGTTATAACATATAACGTTATACGATATATCGTAATACTTTATAACGTTATACGTTATATCGTAATTATATATAACGTTGTACGTTATATCGTAATACTATATAACGTTATACGTTATATCGTAGTACCATATAACATTATACGTTATATCCTAATACTATATAACGTTGTACGTTATAACGTAATACTATATAACGTTATACGATATATCCTATTACTATATAACGTTATACGTTATAACGTAATACCATATAACGTTGTACGTTATAACGTAATACTATATAACGTTATACGTTATAACGTAATACTATATAACGTTCTACGTTATATCGTAATACTATATAACGTTATACGTTATAACGTAATACTATATAACGTTATACGTTATAACGTAATACTATATAACGTTATACGTTATAACGTAATACTATATAACGTTATACGTTATAACGTAATACTATATAACGTTGTACGTTATAACGTAATACTATGTAACGTTATACGATATATCCTATTACTATATAACGTTATACGTTATAACGTAATACCATATAACGTTGTACGTTATAACGTAATACTATATAACGTTATACGTTATAACGTATTACTATATAACGTTATACGTTATAACGTAATACTATATAACGTCATAACGTATACTATATAACGTTTACGATATAACGTAATATTATATAACGTTATACGTTATAACGTAATACTATATAACGTTGTACGTTATAACGTAATACTATATAACGTTATACGTTATATCGTAATACTATATAACGTTATACGTTATAACGTAATACTATATAACGTTATACGTTATAACGTAATACTATATAACGTTATACGTTATATCGTAATACTATATAACGTTATACGTTATATCGTATTACTATATAACGTTGTACGTTATAACGTAATACTATATAACGTTATACGATATATCGTAATATATATATAACGTTATACGTTATAACGTAATACCATATAACGTTATACGTTATAACGTAATACTATATAACATCATACGTTATATCGTATTACTATATAACGTTATACGTTATAACGTAATACTATATAACGTTATACGTTATATCGTAATACTATATAACGTTATCGTTATATCGTAATACTATATAACGTTATACGTTATAACGTAATACCATATAACGTTGTACGTTATAACGTAATACCATATAACGTTGTACGTTATAACGTAATACTATATAACGTTATACGTTATAACGTAATACTATATAACGTTATACGTTATAACGTAATACTATATAACGTTATACGATATATCGTAATATTATATAACGTTATACGTTATAACGTAATACCATATAACGTTGTACGTTATAACGTAATACTATATAACGTTATACGTTATAACGTAATTATATATAACGTTGTACGTTATATCGTAATACTATATAACGTTATACGTTATAACCTTATAACATATACGTTATACGTTATATCGTAATACTATATAACGTTGTACGTTATAACGTAATACTATATAACATTATACGTTATAACGTAATACTATATAACGTTATACGTTATAACGTAATACTATATAACGTTATACGTTATATCCTAACTATATAACGTTGTACGTTATAACGTAATACTATATAACGTTATACGTTATAACGTAATACTATATAACGTTATACGTTATATCGTAATACTATATAACGTTATACGTTATATCGTAATACTATATAACGTTATACGTTATGTCGTAATACTATATAACGTTATACGTTATAACGTAATACCATATAACATTGTACGTTATAACGTAATACTATATAACGTTATACGTTATAACGTATTACTATATAACGTTATACGTTATAACGTAATACTATATAACGTTATACGTTATAACGTAATACTATATAACGTTATACGTTATATCATAATACCATATAACGTTATACGTTATATCGTAATACTATATAACGTTGTACGTTATAACGTAATACTATATAACGTTATACGTTATATCCTAATACTATATAACGTTATACGTTATAACGTAATACTATATAACGTTATACGTTATAACGTAATACCATATACGTTATACGTTATATCGTAATACTATATAACGTTGTACGTTATATTAATACTAATAACTTATATGTTATATCGTAATACTATATAACGTTGTACGTTATATCGTAATACTATATAACGTTATACGTTATAACGTAATAATTATAACGTTATACGTTATATCGTAATACTATATAACGTTATACGTTATAACGTAATACTATATAACGTTATACGTTATAACGTAATACTATATAACGTTGTACGTTATATCGTAATACTATATAACGTCATACGATATATCCTATTACTATATAACGTTATACGTTATAACGTAATACCATATAACGTTGTACGTTATAACGAAATACTATATACGTTTACGTTATATCTACTATATCTTTACTAACTAATACTATATAACTTATACGTTATAACGTAATACTATATAACGTTATACTTATATCTATTATACGTTATATTTACATATATACTTGTACGTTATAACGTAATACTATATAACGTTATACGTTATAACGTAATACATATAATTATACGTTATATCTAATCATATACGTTATACGTTATAACGTAATATATAACGTTATACGTTATAACGTAATACCATATAACGTTTACGTTATAACGTAATACTATATAACGTTATACGTTATATCGTAATACTATATAACTTATACGTTATATCGTAATACTATATAACGTTATACGTTATAACGTAATACTATATAACGTTATACGTTATATCGTAATACTATATAACGTTACGTTTATATCTAATACTATATAACTTGTACGTTATACGTAATACTATATAACTTATACGTTATATCAATACTATATAACGTTATACGTTATAACGTAATACTATATAACGTTGTACGTTATAACGTAATACTATATACGTTATACGTTATAACATATTACTATATAACGTTATACGTTATAACGTAATACTATATAACGTTATACGTTATAACGTAATACTATATAACGTTATACGTTATAACGTAATACTATATAACGTTATACGTTATAACGTAATACTATATAACGTTATACGTTATATCGTAATACTATATAACGTTATACGTTATAACGTAATACTATATAACGTTATACGTTATATCGTAATACTATATAACGTTATACGTTATAACGTAATACTATATAACGTTATACGTTATAACGTAATACATAACGTATACGTATATTCTTACTATATACTTATACGTTATAACGTAATACTATATAACGTTATACGTTATAACGTAATACTATATAACGTTATACGATATATGCTATTACTATATAACGTTATACGTTATAACGTAATACCATATAACGTTGTACGTTATAACGAAATACTATGTAACGTCATACGTTATATCCTATATCGTATACTATATAACGTAATACTATATATAACGTTATACGTTATAACGTAATACTATATAACGTTATACGTTATATCGTAATACTATATAACGTTATACGTTATATCGTAATACTATATAACGTTGTACGTTATAACGTAATACTATATAACGTTATACGTTATATCCTAATTACTATATAACGTTATACGTTATATCGTAATACTATATAACGTTATACGTTATATCGTAATACTATATAACGTTATACGTTATATCGTAATACTATATAACGTTGTACGTTATAACGTAATACTATATAACGTTATACGTTATAACGTAATACTATATAACGTTGTACGTTATATCGTAATACTATATAACGTTATACGTTATAACGTAATACTATATAACGTTATACGTTATATCGTAATACTATATAACGTTGTACGTTATAACGTAATACTATATAACGTTATACGTTATAACGTAATACTATATAACGTTATACGTTATAACGTAATACTATATAACGTTATACGTTATAACGTAATACTATATAACGTTATACGTTATAACGTAATACTATATAACGTTATACGTTATACTCTATTACTATATAACGTTATACGTTATAACGTAATACTATATAACGTTATACGTTATATCGTAATACTATATAACGTTATACGTTATAACGTAATACCATATAACGTTATACGTTATAACGTAATACTATATAACGTTATACGTTATAACGTAATACTATATAACGTTGTACGTTATATCGTAATACTATATAACGTTATACGTTATATCGTAATACTATATAACGTTATACGTTATAACGTAATACTATATAACGTTATACGTTATAACGTAATACTATATAACGTTGTACGTTATAACGTAATACTATATAACGTTATACGTTATAACGTAATACTTATAACGTTATACGTTATATCGTAATACTATATAACGTTATACGATATATCGTATTACTATATAACGTTATACGTTATAACGTAATACTATATAACGTTATACGTTATAACGTAATACTATATAACGTTATACGTTATAACGTAATACTATATAACGTTTACGTTATATCGTAATACTATTATTATAATATTCGTATATATATAACGTTATACGTTATAACGTAATACTATATAACGTTATACGTTATAACGTAATACTATAACGTTATACGTTATATCTAATACTATATAACGTTATACGTTATAACGTAATACTATATAACGTTATACGTTATAACGTAATACTATATAACGTTATACGTTATATCGTAATACTATATAACGTTATACGTTATATCGTAATACTATATAACGTTATACGTTATAACGTAATACTATATAACGTCATACGTTATATCGTATTACTATATACGTTATACGTTATAACGTAATACTATATAACGTTATACGTTATAACGTAATACTATATAACGTTATACGTTATATCGTAATACTATATAACGTTATACGTTATAACGTAATACTATATAACGTTGTACGTTATAACGTAACACTATGTAACGTTACGATATATCTTACTATATAACGTAATACCATATAACGTTATACGTTATATCGTAATACTATATAACGTTATACGTTATAACGTAATACTATATAACGTTATACGATATATCGTAATACTATATAACGTTATACGTTATAACGTAATACTATATAACGTTATACGTTATAACGTAATACTATATAACGTTATACGTTATATCCGATTACTATATAACGTTATACGTTATAACGTTAATACTATATAATTATACGTTATATCGTAATACTATATAACGTTATACGTTATATCGTAATACTATATAACGTTATACGTTATAACGTAATACCATATAACGTTATACGTTATATCGTAATACTATATAACGTTATACGTTATATCGTAATACTATATAACGTTATACGTTATATCGTATACGTAATATAACGTTATACGTTATATCGTAATACTATATAACGTTGTACGTTATAACGTAATACTATATAACGTTATACGTTATATCGTAATACTATATAACGTTATACGTTATAACGTAATACTATATAACGTTATACGTTATAACGTAATACTATATAACGTTATACGTTATATCGTAATACTATATAACGTTATACGTTATAACGTAATACTATATAACGTTATACGTTATATCGTAATACTATATAACGTTGTACGTTATAACGTAATACTATATAACGTTATACGTTATAACGTAATACTATATAACGTTATACGTTATATCGTAATACTATATAACGTTATACGTTATATCGTAATACTATATAACGTTATACGTTATAACGTAATACTATATGTAACGTTATACGTTATAACGTAATACTATATAACGTTGTACGTTATAACGTAATACTATATAACGTTATACGTTATATCGTAATACTATATAACGTTATACGTTATAACGTAATACTATATAACGTTATACGTTATATCGTAATACTATATAACGTTATACGATATATCGTAATACTATATAACGTTATACGTTATAACGTAATACTATATAACGTTATACGTTATAACGTAATACCATATAACGTTGTACGTTATAACGTAATACTATATAACGTTATACGTTATAACGTAATACTATATAACGTTATACGTTATAACGTAATACTATATAACGTTATACGTTATATCGTAATATTATATAACGTTATACGTTATAACGTAATACCATATAACGTTGTACGTTATAACGTAATACTATATAACGTTATACGTTATAACGTAATACTATATAACGTTATACGTTATATCGTAATACTATATAACGTTATACGTTATAACGTAATACTATATAACGTTATACGTTATATCGTAATACTATATAACGTTATACGTTATAACGTAATACTATATAACGTTATACGTTATATCGTAATACTATATAACGTTATACGTTATAACGTAATACTATATAACGTTATACGTTATATCGTATTACTATATAACGTTATACGTTATAACGTAATACTATATAACGTTATACGTTATAACGTAATACTATATAACGTTATACGTTATAACGTAATACTATATAACGTTCTACGTTATATCGTAATACTATATAACGTTATACGTTATAACGTAATACTATATAACGTTGTAGTTATATCGTAATTATATATAACGTTATACGTTATATCGTAATACTATATAACGTTGTACGTTATAACGTAATACCATATAACGTTATACGTTATATCGTATTACTATATAACGTTATACGTTATATCGTAATACTATATAACGTTATACGTTATATCGTAATACTATATAACGTTATACGTTATAACGTAATACTATATAACGTTGTACGTTATAACGTAATACTATATAACGTTATACGTTATATCATATTACTATATAACGTTATACGTTATAACGTAATACTATATAACGTTATACGTTATATCGTAATACTATATAACGTTATCCGTTATATCGTAATATTATATAACGTTATACGTTATATCGTAATACCATATAACGTTGTACGTTATAACGTAATACCATGTAACGTTGTACGTTATAACGTAATACTATATAACGTTATACGTTATAACGTAATACTATATAACGTTATACGTTATATCGTAATACTATATAACGTTATACGATATATCGTAATATTATATAACGTTATACGTTATAACGTAATACCATATAACGTTGTACGTTATAACGTAATACTATATAACGTTATACGTTATATCGTAATTATATATAACGTTGTACGTTATATCGTAATACTATATAACGTTATACGTTATAACGTTATAACATATAACGTTATACGTTATATCGTAATACTATATAACGTTGTACGTTATAAAGTAATACTATATAACGTTATACGTTATAACGTAATACTATATAACGTTATACGTTATAACGTAATACTATATAACGTTATACGTTATATCGTATTACTATATAACGTTATACGTTATAACGTAATACTATATAACGTTGTACGTTATAACGTAATACTATATAACGTTATACGTTATAACGTAATACTATATAACGTTCTACGTTATATCGTAATACTATATAACGTTATCCGTTATATCGTAATACTATGTAACGTTATACGTTATAACGTAATACCATATAACATTGTACGTTATAACGAAATACTATGTAACGTCATACGATATATCCTATTACTATATAACGTTATACGTTATAACGTAATACTATATAACGTTATACGTTATAACGTAATACTATATAACGTTATACGATATATCATAATACTATATAACGTTATACGTTATATGTAATACTATATAACGTTGTACGTTATAACGTAATACTATATAACGTCATACGATATATCCTATTACTATATAACGTTATACGTTATAACGTAATACTATATAACGTTATACGTTATATCGTAATAATATATAACGTTTACGTTATATCGTAATACTATATAACGTTATACGTTATAACGTAATACTATATAACGTTGTACGTTATAACGTAATACTATGTAACGTCATACGATATATCCTATTACTATATAACGTATACCACTTTACGTTATAACGTAATACTATATAACGTTATACGTTATAACGTAATACTATATAACGTTATACGTTATAACGTAATACTATATAACGTCATACGATATATCCTGTTACTATATACGTAATAGTATAACGTTATACTTATAACGTAATACTATATAACGTTATACGTTATACGTAGTACTGCATAACGTTATACGTTATATCGTAATACTATATAACGTTATACGTTATATCGTAATACTTATAACGTTATACGTTATATCGTAATACTATATAACGTTGTACGTTATATCGTAATACTATATAACGTTATACGATATATCCTATTACTATATAACGTTATACGTTATATCGTAATACTATATAACGTTATCCGATATATCGTAATATTATGTAACGTTATACGTTATAACGTAATACCATATAACGTTGTACGTTATAACGAAACACTATGTAACGTCATGCGTTATATCATATTACTATATAACGTTATACGTTATAACGTAATACTATATAACGTTATACGTTATATCGTAATACTATATAACGTTATCCGATATATCGTAATATTGTATAACGTTATACGTTATATCGTAATACTATATAACGTTATACGTTATATCTATACTATATAACGTTATACGTTATAACGTAATACCATATAACGTTGTACGTTATAACGAAATACTATGTAACGTCATACGTTATATCATATTACTATATAACGTTATACGTTATAACGTAATACTATATAACGTTATACGATATATCCTATTACTATATAACGTTATACGTTATAACGTAATACCATATAACGTTGTACGTTATAACGTAATACTATATAACGTTATACCTTATAACGTAATACTATATAACGTTCTACGTTATATCGTAATACTATATAACGTTATACGATATATCGTAATATTATATAACGTTATACGTTATAACGTAATACCATATAACGTTGTACGTTATAACGTAATACTATATAACGTCATACGATATATCCTATTACTATATAACGTTATACGTTATAACGTAATACCATATAACGTTGTACGTTATAACGTAATACTATATAACGTTATACGTTATAACGTAATACTATATAACGTTCTACGTTATAACGTAATACTATATAACGTTATCCGATATATCGTAATATTATGTAACGTTATACGTTATAACGTAATACCATATAACGTTGTACGTTATAACGAAATACTATATAACGTCATACGATATATCCTATTACTATATAACGTTATACGTTATAACGTAATACCATATAACGTTGTACGTTATAACGTAATACTATATAACGTTATACGTTATAACGTAATACTATATAACGTTATACGTTATATCGTAATACTATATAACGTTATACGATATATCGTAATATTATATAACGTTATACGTTATAACGTAATACCATATAACATTGTACGTTATAACGAAATACTATATAACGTCATACGTTATATCTATTACTATATAACGTTATACGTTATAACGTAATACTATATAACGTTATACGTTATAACGTAATACTATATAACGTTATACGATATATCATAATACTATATAACGTTATACGTTATATCGTAATACTATATAACGTTGTACGTTATATCGTAATACTATATAACGTCATACGATATATCCTATTACTATATAACGTTATACGTTATAACGTAATACCATATAACGTTGTACGTTATAACGAAACACTATGTGACGTCATACGATATATCCTATTACTATATAACGTAATACTATATAACGTTATACGTTATAACGTAATACTATATAACGTTATACGATATATCGTAGTACTGCATAACGTTATACGTTATATCGTAATACTATATAACGTTGTACGTTATAACGAAATACCATGTAACGTCATACGATATATCCTATTACTATATAACGTTATACGTTTTATCGTAATACTATATAACGTTATACGTTATATCGTAACACCATATAACATTATACGTTATATCGTAATACCATATAACGTTGTACGTTATAACGTAATACTATATAACGTTATATGTTATATCGTAATTATATATAACGTTGTACGTTATATCGTAATACTATATAACGTTGTACGTTATAAAGTAATACTATATAACGTTATACGATATATCGTAATACTGTATAACGTTATACGTTATATCGTAATACTATATAACATTATACGTTATATCGTAATACCATATAACGTTATACGTTATATCGTAATACCATATAACGTTATACGTTATATCGTAATACCATATAACGTTGTACGTTATAACGTAATACTATATAACGTTGTACGTTATAACGAAATACTATGTAACGTCATACGATATATCCTATTACTATATAACGTTATACGTTATAACGTAATACTATATAACGTTATACGTTATAACGTAATACTATATAACGTTATACGGTATATCGTAATACTGCATAACGTTATACGTTATATCGTAATACTATATAACGTTGTACGTAATAACGTAATACTATATAAAGTTATACTGTGTATCGTAATACCATATAACGTTATACGTTCTAACGTAATACTATATAATGTTATACGTTATATCGTAATACCATATCCTATTACTATATAACGTTATACGCTATAACGTAATACTATATAACGTTATACGTTATATTGTAATACCATATAATGTTGTACGTTATAACGTAATACTATGTAACGTCATACGATATATCCTATTACTATATAACGTTATACGCTATAACGTAATACTATATAACGTTATACGCTATAACGTAATATTATATAACGTTATACGTTATAACGTAATAATATATAACGTCATACGATATATCCTATTACTATATAACGTTATACGTAATAACGTAATACTATATAAAGTTATACTGTGTATAGTAATACCATATAACGTTATACGTTATAACGTAATACTATAAAATGTTATACGTTATATCGTAATACCATATCCTATTATTATATAACGTTATACGTTATAACGTAATACTATGTAACGTCATACGATATATCCTATTACTATATAACGTTATACGTTATATCATAATACTGTATAACGTTATACGTTATATCGTAATACTATATAACGTTGTACGTTATATCGTAATACTATATAACGTCATACGATATATCCTATTACTATATAACGTTATACGTTATAACGTAATACCATATAACGTTGTACGTTATAACGAAACACTATGTGACGTCATACGATATATCCTATTACTATATAACGTTATACGTTATAACGTAATACTATATAACGTTATACGTTATAACGTAATACTATATAACGTTATACGATATATCGTAGTACTGCATAACGTTATACGTTATATCGTAATACTATATAACGTTGTACGTTATAACGTAATACCATGTAACGTCATACGATATATCCTATTACTATATAACGTTATACGTTTTATCGTAATACTATATAACGTTATACGTTATATCGTAACACCATATAACATTATACGTTATATCGTAATACCATATAACGTTGTACGTTATAACGTAATACTATATAACGTTATATGTTATATCGTAATTATGTATAACGTTGTACGTTATATCGTAATACTATATAACGTTATACGTTATAACGTAATAACATATAACGTTATACGTTATATCGTAATACTATATAACGTTGTACGTTATAAAGTGGTACTATATAACGTTATACGATATATCGTAATACTATATAACGTTATACGTTATATCGTAATACTATATAACATTATACGTTATAACGTAATACCATATAACGTTATACGTTATATCGTAATACTATATAACGTTGTACGTTATAACGTAATACTATATAACGTTATCCGATATATCGTAATATTATATAACGTTATACGTTATAACGTAATACCATATAACGTTGTACGTTATAACGAAACACTATGTAACGTCATACGATATATCCTATTACTATATAACGTTATACGTTATAACGTAATACTATATAACGTTATACGTTATAACGTAATACTATATAACGTTATACGATATATCGTAATACTGTATAACGTTATACGTTATATCGTAATACTATATAACTTGTCGTTATAACGTAATACTATATAACGTTATACGTATATCGTAATACTATATAACGTTATACGTTTAACGTAATACTATATAACGTTATACGTTATATCGTAATACATATAACGTTATACGATATATCGTAATACTATATAACGTTATACGTTATATCGTAATACCATATAATGTTGTACGTTATAACGTAATACTATATAACGTCATACGATATATCCTATTACTATATAACGTTATACGTTATAACGTAATACTATATAACGTTATACGCTATAACGTAATACTATATAACGTTATACGTTATAACGTAATAATATATAACGTCATACGATATATCCTATTACTATATAACGTTATACGTTATAACGTAATACTATATAACGTTATACTGTATATCGTAATACCATATAACGTTATACGTTATAACGTAATACTATAAAACGTTATACGTTATATCGTAATACCATATCCATACTATATAACGTTATACGTTATAACGAAATACTATGTAACGTTATACGATATATCTATTACTATATACGTTATACGTTATAACGTAATACTATATAACGTTATACGATATATCATAATACTATATAACGTTATACGTTATATCGTAATACTATATAACGTTGTACGTTATAACGAAATACTATATAACGTTATACGTTATATCGTAATACCATATAATGTTGTACGTTATAACGTAATACTATATAACGTTATACGTTATTCTAATACTATATAACGTTATACGTTATAACGTAATACTATATAACGTTATACGATATATCGTAATACTATATAACGTTGTACGTTATAACGTAATACTATATAACGTTATACGATATATCGTATTACTATATAACGTTATACGTTATAACGTAATACTATATAACGTTATACGTTATATCGTAATACTATATAACGTTGTACGTTATAAAGTGATACTATATAACGTTATACGTTATAACGTAATACTATATAACGTTATACGTTATAACGTAATACTATATAACGTTATACGATATAACGTAATACTATATAACGTTATACGTTATAACGTAATACTATATAACGTTATACGTTATAACGTAATACTATATAACGTTATACGATATATCGTAATACTATATAACGTTATACGTTATATCGTAATACTATATAACGTTGTACGTTATAACGTAATACTATATAACGTCATACGATATATCCTATTACTATATAACGTTATACGTTATAACGTAATACTATATAACGTTATACGTTATAACGTAATACTATATAACGTTATACGATATATCGTAATACTATATAACGTTATACGTTATATCGTAATACTATATAACGTTGTACGTAATAACGTAATACTATATAAAGTTATACTGTGTATCGTAATACACATAACGTTATACTTTATAACGTAATACGATAAAATGTTATACGTTATAACGTTATACCATATCCTATTACTATATAACGTTATACGCTATAACGTAATACTATATAACGTTATACGTTATATCGTAATACCATATAATGTTGTACGTTATAACGTAATACTATATAACGTCATACGATATATCCTATTACTATATAACGTTATACGTTATAACGTAATACTATATAACGTTATACGCTATAACGTAATACTATATAACGTTATACGCTATAACGTAATATTATATAACGTTATACGTTATATCGTAATAATATATAACGTTATACGTTATATCCTATTACTATATAACGTTATACGTTATAACGTAATACTATATAAACGTTATACGTTATAACGTATTACTATATAACGTTATACGTTATAACGTAATACCATATAACTATATACGTATTAACGTTATAATATATAACGTTATACGTTATATCATAATACCTTATAACGTTATACGTTATATCGTAATACCATATAACGTTGTACGTTATATCGCAGTACTATATAACGTTATACGTTATAACGTATTACTATATAACGTTATACGTTATATCGTAATACTATATAACATTGTACGTTATAACGTAATACTATATAACGTCATACGTTATATCGTAATACCATATAATGTTGTACGTTATAACGTAATACTATATAACGTTATACGATATGTAATATTACTATATAACGTTATACGTTATAACGTAATACTATATAACGTCATACGTTATATCGTAATACTATATAATGTTGTACGTTATAACGTAACACTATATAACGTCATACGATATATCGTAATACTGTATAACGTTATACGTTATATCGTAATACTATATAACGTTGTACGTTATAACGTAATACTATATAACGTCATACGTTATATCCTATTACTATATAACGTTATACGTTATAACGTAATACTATCTAACTATATACGTTATAACGTAATACTATATAACTTTATACGTTATATCTTAATACTATATAATGTTGTACGCTATAACGTAATACCATATAACGTTGTACGTTATAACGTAATACTATATAACGTTATCCGATATATCGTAATATTATATAACGTTATACGTTATAACGTAATACCATATAACGTTGTACGTTATAACGTAACACTATATAACGTTATACGATATATCCTATTACTATATAACGTTATACGTTATAACGTAATACTATATAACGTTATACGTTATAACGTAATACTATATAACGTTATACGATATATCGTAATACTGCATAACGTTATACGTTATATCGTAATACTATATAACGTTGTACGTAATAACGTAATACTATATAAAGTTATACTGTGTGTCGTAATACCATATAACGTTATACGTTATAACGTAATACTATAAAATGTTATACGTTATATCGTAATACCATATCCTATTACTATATAACGTTATACGCTATAACGTAATACTATATAACGTTATACGTTATATCGTAATACCATATAATGTTGTACGTTATAACGTAATACTATATAACGTCATACGATATATCCTATTACTATATAACGTTATACGCTATAACGTAATACTATATAACGTTATACGCTATAACGTAATATTATATAACGTTATACGTTATATCGTAATAATATATAACGTCATACGATATATCCTATTACTATATAACGTTATACGTAATAACGTAATACTATATAAAGTTATACTGTGTGTAGTAATACCATATAACGTTATACGTTATAACGTAATACTATAAAATGTTATACGTTATATCGTAATACCATATCCTATTACTATATAACGTTATACGTTATAACGAAATACTATATAACGTTATACGATATATCCTATTACTATATAACGTTATACGTTATAACGTAATACTATATAACGTTATACGATATATCATAATACTGTATAACGTTATACGTTATATCGTAATACTATATAACGTTGTACGTTATAACGAAATACTATATAACGTCATACGTTATATCGTAATACCATATAATGTTGTACGTTATAACGTAATACTATATAACGTCATACGATATGTCCTATTACTATATAACGTTATACGTTATAACGTAATACTATATAACGTCCTACGATATATCTTAATACTATATAATGTTGTACGTTATAACGTAATACTATATAACGTCATACGATATATCCTATTACTATATAACGTTATACGTTATAACGTAATACTATATAACGTTATGCGTTATATCGTAATACTATATAACGTTATACGTTATAAAGTAATACTATATAACGTTGTACGTTATAACGTAATACTATATAACGATATACGTTATAACGTAATACTATATAACGTTATACGATATAACGTAATACTATATAACGTTATACGATATAACGTAATACTATATAACGTTATACGTTATAACGTAATACTATATAACGTTATACGTTATATCGTAATACTGCATAACGTTATACGTTATATCGTAATACTATATAACGTTGTACGTAATAACGTAATACTATATAAAGTTATACTGTATATCGTAATACTACATAACGTTATACGTTATAACGTAATACTATAAAATGTTATACGTTATATCGTAATACCATATCCTATTACTATATAACGTTATACGCTATAACGTAATACTATATAACGTTATACGTTATATCGTAATACCATATAATGTTGTACGTTATAACGTAATACTATGTAACGTCATACGATATATCCTATTACTATATAACGTTATACGTTATAACGTAATACTATATAACGTTATACGCTATAACGTAATATTATATAACGTTATACGTTATATCGTAATAATATATAACGTCATACGATATATCCTATTACTATATAACGTTATACGTTATAACGTAATACTATAAAACGTTATACGTTATAACGTATTACTATATAACGTTATACGTTATAACGTAATACCATATAACTATATACGTATTAACGTTATAATACATAACGTTACACTATATGGCATAATTCCTTATAACGTTATACGTTATATCGTAATACCATATAACGTTGTACGTTATATCGTAATACTATATAACGTTATACGTTATAACGTATTACTATATAACGTTATACGTTATATCGTAATACTATATAACGTTGTACGTTATAACGAAATACTATATAACGTCATACGTTATATCGTAATACCATATAATGTTGTACGTTATAACGTAATACTATATAACGTTATACGATATGTAATATTACTATATAACGTTATACGTTATAACGTAATACTATATAACGTTCTACGATATATCTTAATACTATATAATGTTGTACGTTATAACGTAATACTATATAACGTTCTACGATATATCGTAATACTATATAACGTTATACGTTATATCGTAATACTATATAACGTTGTACGTTATAACGTAATACTATATAACGTCATACGATATATCCTATTACTATATAACGTTATACGTTATAACGTAATACTATATAACTATATACGTTATAACGTAATACTATATAACTTTATACGTTATATCTTAATACTATATAATGTTGTACGCTATAACGTAATACTATATAACGTTATACGTTATATCGTAATACTAAATAACGTTATACGTTATAACGTAATACTATATAACGTCATACGATATATCGTAATACTATATAACGTTATACGTTATATCGTAATACTATATAACGTTGTACGTTATAACGTAATACTATATAACGTTATACGTTATAATGTAATACTATATAACGTTATACGTTATATCGTAATATATATAATGTTATACGTTATAACGTAATACTATATAACGTCAT
This sequence comes from Bombus balteatus, assembly GCA_019201815.1. Taxonomy (NCBI): domain Eukaryota; kingdom Metazoa; phylum Arthropoda; class Insecta; order Hymenoptera; family Apidae; genus Bombus; species Bombus balteatus. The sequence goes on along the minus strand of JAFJHM010000065.1, from coordinate 56,497 downwards.
ACGGTATATCGTATTACTATATAACGTTATACGTTATAACGTAATACTATATAACGTTATACGTTATATCGTAATACTGTATAACGTTATACGTTATATCGTAATACTATATAACGTTGTACGTTATAACGAAATACTATATAACGTCATACGTTATATCGTAATACCATATAATGTTGTACGTTATAACGTAATACTATATAACGTCATACGATATATCTATTACTATATAACGTTATACGTTATAACGTAATACTATATAACGTCATACGTTATATCGTAATACTATATAATGTTATACGTTATAACGTAATACTATATAACGTTATACGATATATCGTAATACTATATAACGTTATACGTTATAACGTAATACTATATAACGTTATACGTTATATCGTAATACTATATAACGTTGTACGTTATAACGTAATACTATATAACGTTATACGTTATAACGTAATACTATATAACGTTATACGTTATAACGTAATACTATATAACGTTATACGTTATAACGTAATACTATATAACGTTATACGTTATAACGTAATACTATATAACGTTATACGTTATAACGTAATACTATATAACGTTATACGATATATCGTAATACTATATAACGTTATACGTTATATCGTAATACTATATAACGTTGTACGTTATAACGTAATACTATATAAAGTTATACGTTATATCGTAATACTATATAACGTTATACGTTATAACGTAATACTATAAAATGTTATACGTTATATCGTAATACCTATCCTATTACTATATAACGTTATACGTTATAACGTAATACTATATAACGTTATACGTTATATCGTAATACCATATAATGTTGTACGTTATAACGTAATACTATGTAACGTCATACGATATATCCTATTACTATATAACGTTATACGCTATAACGTAATACTATATAACGTTATACGCTATAACGTAATATTATATAACGTTATACGTTATATCGTAATAATATATAACGTCATACGATATATCCTATTACTATACAACGTTATACGTTATAACGTAATACTATAAAACGTTATACGTTATAACGTATTACTATATGACGTTATACGTTATAACGTAATACCATATAACTATATACGTATTAACGTTATAATATATAACGTTATACTATATATCATAATACCTTATAACGTTATACGTTATATCGTAATACCATATAACGTTGTACGTTATATCGTAATACTATATAACGTTATACGTTATAACGTAATACGATATAACGTTATACGTTATATCGTAATACTATATAACGTTATACGTTATAACGTAATACTATATAACGTTATACGTTATATCGTAATACTATATAATGTTGTACGTTATAACGTAATACTATATAACGTCATACGATATATCGTATTACTATATAACGTTATACGTTATAACGTAATACTATATAACGTTATACGTTATATCGTAATACTATATAACGTTATACGTTATAACGTAATACTATATAACGTCTACGTTATATCGTAATACTATATAACGTTATACGTTATATCGTAATACTATATAACGTTGTACGTTATAACGTAATACTATATAACGTATACGATATATCCTATTACTATATAACGTTATACGTTACAACGTAATACTATATAACGTTATACGTTATAACGTAATACTATATAACGTTATACGTTATATCGTAATACTATATAACGTTATACGTTATAACGTAATACCATATAACGTTATACGTTATATCGTAATACTATATAACGTTATACGTTATAACGTAATACTATATAACGTTTACGATATATCGTAATACTGTATAACGTTATACGTTATATCGTAATACTATATAACGTTGTACGTTATAACGTAATACTATATAACGTTATACGTTATAACGTAATACTATATAACGTTATACGTTATATCGTAATAATATATAACGTTGTACGTTATAACGTAATACTATATAACGTCATACGGTATATCCTATAACTATATAACGTTATACGTTATAACGTAATACTATATAACGTTATACGTTATATCGTAATACTATATAACGTTATAAGTTATATCGTAATATTATATAACGTTATACGTTATAACGTAATACTATATAACGTTGTACGTTATAACGTAATACTATATAACGTTATACGTTATATCGTAATACTATATAACGTTGTACGTTATAACGTAATACTATGTAACGTTATACGTTATAACGTAATACTATATAACGTTATACGTTATATCGTAATACTAAATAACATTGTACGTTATAACGTAATACTATATAACGTCATACGTTATATCCTATTACTATATAACGTTATACGTTATAACGTTATAACATATAACGTTATACGTTATAACGTTATAATATATAACGTTATACGTTATAACGTTATAACATATAACGTTATACGTTATAACGTAATACAATATAACGTTGTACGTTATAACGTAATACTATATAACGTTATACGATATATCCTATTACTATATAACGTTATACGTTATAACGTAATACTATATAACGTTAGACGTTATATCGTAATACTATATAACGTTATACGTTATATCGTAATACTATATAACGTTATACGTTATAACGTAATACTATATAACGTTATACGTTATAACGTAATACTATATAACGTTATACGATATATCGTAATACTATATAACGTTATACGTTATAACGTAATACTATATAACGTTATACGTTATAACGTAATACTATATAACGTTATACGTTATAACGTAATACTATATAACGTTATACGTTATATCGTAATACTATATAACGTTATACGTTATAACGTAATACTATATAACGTTATACGTTATATCGTAATACTATATAACGTTATACGTTATATCGTAATACTATATAACGTTATACGTTATAACGTAATACTATATAACGTTATACGTTATAATGTAATACTATATAACATTATACGTTATATCTTAATAATATATAATGTTGTACGTTATAACGTAATACTATATAACGTCATACGGTATATCCTATAACTATATAACGTTATACGTTATAACGTAATACTATATAACGTTATACGTTATATCGTAATACTATATAACGTTATCAGATATATCGTACTATTATATAACGTTATACGTTATAACGTAATACTATATAACGTTGTACGTTATAACGTAATACTATATAACGTTATACGTTATATCGTAATACTATATAATGTTGTACGTTATAACGTAATACTGTATAACGTTATACGCTATAACGTAATACTATATAACGTTATACGTTATATCGTAATACTAAATAACATTGTACGTTATAACGTAATACTATATAACGTCATACGATATATCGTAATACTATATAACGTTATACGTTATAACGTAATAACATATAACGTTATACGTTATAACGTTATAACATATAACGTTATACGTTATAACGTAATACTATATAACGTTATACGTTATAACGTAATACTATATAACGTTGTACGTTATAACGTAATACTATATAACGTTATACGTTATATCTATTACTATATAACGTTATACGTTATAACGTAATACTATATAACGTTATACGTTATATCGTAATACTATATAACGTTATACGTTATATCGTAATACTATATAACGTTATACGTTATAACGTAATACTATATAACGTTATACGTTATAACGTAATACTATATAACGTTATACGATATAACGTAATACTATATAACGTTATTCGTAATACCATATAACGTTATACGTTATATCGTAATACCATATAACGTTATACGTTATAACGTAATACTATATAACGTTATACGTTATATCGTAATACCCTATAACGTTGTACGTTATAACGTAATACTATATAACGTTATACGTTATATCGTAATACTATATAACGTTATACGTTATAACGTAATACTATATAACGTTATACGATATATCGTAATACTATATAACGTTATACGTTATAACGTAATAACATATAACGTTATACGTTATAACGTAATACAATATAACGTTATACGTTATAACGTAATACTATATAACGTTATACGATATATCCTATTACTATATAACGTTATACGTTATAACGTAATACTATATAACGTTATACGTTATAACGTAATACTATATAACGTTATACGTTATAACGTAATACTATATAACGTTATACGTTATAACGTAATACTATATAACGTTATACGTTATAACGTAATACTATATAACGTTATACGTTATAACGTAATACTATATAACGTTATACGTTATAACGTAATACTATATAACGTTATACGTTATAACGTAATACTATATAACGTTATACGTTATAACGTAATACCATATAACGTTGTACGTTATAACGTAATACTATATAACGTTATACGTTATAACGTAATACTATATAACGTTATACGTTATAACGTAATACTATATAACGTTATACGTTATAACGTAATACTATATAACGTTATACGTTATAACGTAATACTATATAACGTTATACGTTATAACGTAATACTATATAACGTTATACGTTATAACGTAATACTATATAACGTTATACGTTATAACGTAATACCATATAACGTTATACGTTATATCGTAATACTATATAACGTTATACGTTATAACGTAATACTATATAACGTTATACGTTATAACGTAATACTATATAACGTTATACGTTATAACGTAATACTATATAACGTTATACGTTATAACGTAATACTATATAACGTTATACGTTATAACGTAATACTATATAACGTTATACGTTATAACGTAATACTATATAACGTTATACGTTATATCGTAATACTATATAACGTTATACGTTATAACGTAATACTATATAACGTTATACGTTATAACGTAATACTATATAACGTTATACGTTATAACGTAATACTATATAACGTTATACGTTATAACGTAATACTATATAACGTTATACGTTATAACGTAATACTATATAACGTTATACGTTATAACGTAATACTATATAACGTTGTACGTTATAACGTAATACTATATAACGTTATACGTTATAACGTAATACTATATAACGTTATACGTTATAACGTAATACTATATAACGTTATACGTTATAACGTAATACTATATAACGTTATACGTTATATCGTAATACTATATAACGTTATACGTTATAACGTAATACTATATAACGTTATACGTTATAACGTAATACTATATAACGTTATACGTTATATCGTAATACTATATAACGTTGTACGTTATAACGTAATACTATATAACGTTATACGTTATAACGTAATACTATATAACGTTATACGTTATAACGTAATACTATATAACGTTATACGTTATAACGTAATACTATATAACGTTATACGTTATAACGTAATACTATATAACGTTATACGTTATAACGTAATACTATATAACGTTATACGTTATAACGTAATACTATATAACGTTATACGTTATAACGTAATACTATATAACGTTATACGTTATAACGTAATACTATATAACGTTATACGTTATAACGTAATAACATATAACGTTATACGTTATAACGTAATACCATATAACGTTATACGTTATAACGTAATACTATATAACGTTATACGTTATAACGTAATACTATATAACGTTATACGTTATAACGTAATACTATATAACGTTATACGTTATAACGTAATACTATATAACGTTATACGTTATATCGTTTACTATATAACGTTATACGTTATAACGTAATACTATATAACGTTATACGTTATAACGTAATACTATATAACGTTATACGTTATAACGTAATACTCTATAACGTTATACGTTATAACGTAATACTCTATAACGTTATACGTTATAACGTAATACTATATAACGTTATACGTTATAACGTAATACTATATAACGTTATACGTTATAACGTAATACTATATAACGTTATACGTTATAACGTAATACTATATAACGTTATACGTTATAACGTAATACTATATAACGTTATACGTTATAACGTAATACTCATATAACGTTATACGTTATAACGTAATACTATATAACGTTATACGTTATAACGTAATACTATATAACGTTATACGTTATAACTATTACTATATAACGTTATACGTTATAACGTAATACTATATAACGTTATACGTTATAACGTAATATTATATAACGTTATACGTTATAACGTAATACTATATAACGTTATACGTTATAACGTATACTATATAACGTTATACGTTATAACGTAATACTATATAACGTTATACGTTATAACGTAATACTATATAACGTTATACGTTATAACGTAATACCATATAACGTTATACGTATTAACGTTATAATACATAACGTTATACTATATAGCATAATACCTTATAACGTTATACGTTATAACGTAATACTATATAACGTTATACGTTATAACGTAATACTATATAACGTTATACGTTATAACGTAATACTATATAACGTTATACGTTATAACGTAATACTATATAACGTTATACGTTATAACGTAATACTATGTAACGTTATACGTTATAACGTAATACTATATAACGTTATACGTTATAACGTAATACTATATAACGTTATACGTTATAACGTAATACTATATAACGTTATACGTTATAACGTAATACTATATAACGTTATACGTTATAACGTAATACTATATAACGTTATACGTTATAACGTAATACTATATAACGTTATACGTTATAACGTAATACTATATAACGTTATACGTTATAACGTAATACTATATAACGTTATACGTTATAACGTAATACTATATAACGTTATACGTTATAACGTAATACTATATAACGTTATACGTTATAACGTAATACTATATAACGTTATACGTTATAACGTAATACTATATAACGTTATACGTTATAACGTAATACTATATAACGTTATACGTTATAACGTAATACTATATAACGTTATACGTTATAACGTAATACTATATAACGTTATACGTTATAACGTTATACGTTATAACGTAATACTATATAACGTTATACGTTATAACGTAATACTATATAACGTTATACGTTATAACGTAATACTATATAACGTTATACGTTATAACGTAATACTATATAACGTTATACGTTATAACGTAATACTATATAACGTTATACGTTATAACGTAATACTATATAACGTTATACGTTATAACGTAATACTATAAAACGTTATACGTTATAACGTAATACTATATAACGTTATACGTTATAACGTAATACTATATAACGTTATACGTATTAACGTTATAATATATAACGTTATACGTTATAACGTAATACTATATAACGTTATACGTTATAACGTAATACCATATAACGTTATACGTTATAACGTAATACTATATAACGTTATACGTTATAACGTATTACTATATAACGTTATACGTTATAACGTAATACTATATAACGTTGTACGTTATAACGTAATACTATATAACGTTATACGTTATAACGTAATACTATATAACGTTGTACGTTATAACGTAATACTATATAACGTCATACGATATATCGTATTACTATATAACGTTATACGTTATAACGTAATACTATATAACGTTATACGTTATAACGTAATACTATATAATGTTGTACGTTATAACGTAATACTATATAACGTTATACGTTATAACGTAATACTATATAACGTTATACGTTATAACGTAATACTATATAACGTTATACGTTATATCGTAATACTATATAACGTTATACGTTATAAACGTAATACTATATAACGTTATACGATATAACGTAATACTATATAACGTTATACGTTATAACGTAATACTATATAACGTTATACGTTATAACGTAATACTATATAACGTTATACGTTATAACGTATTACTATATAACGTTATACGTTATAACGTAATACTATATAACGTTATACGTTATAACGTAATACTATATAACGTTTATACGTTATATCGTAATACTATATAACGTTGTACGTTATAACGTAATACCATATAACGTTATACGTTATAACGTAATACTATATAACGTTATACGTTATAACGTAATACTATATAACGTCTACGATATAACGTAATACTATATAACGTTATACGTTATATCGTAATACTATATAACGTTGTACGTTATAACGTAATACTATATAACGTTATACGTTATATCGTAATACTATATAACGTTATACGTTATAACGTAATACGTTATACGTTATAACGTAATACTATATAACGTTATACGTTATAACGTAATACTATATAACGTTATACGTTATAACGTAATACTATATAACGTTACATACGTTATAACGTAATACTATATAACGTTATACGTTATAACGTAATACTATATAACGTTATACGTTATAACGTAATACTATATAACGTTATACGTTATACGTTATAACGTAATACTATATAACGTTATACGTTATAACGTAATACTATATAACGTTATACGTTATAACGTAATACTATATAACGTTATACGTTATAACGTAATACTATATAACGTTATACGTTATAACGTAATACCATATAACGTTATACGTTATAACGTAATACTATATAACGTTATACGTTATAACGTAATATCCTATAACGTTATACGTTATAACGTAATACTATATAACGTTATACGTTATAACGTAATACTATATAACGTTATACGTTATAACGTAATACTATATAACGTTATACGTTATAACGTAATACTATATAACGTTATACGTTATAACGTAATACTATATAACGTTATACGATATAACGTAATACTTATAACGTTATACGTTATAACGTAATACTATATAACGTTATACGTTATAACGTAATACTATATAACGTTATACGTTATAACGTAATACTATATAACGTTATACGTTATAACGTAATACCATATAACGTTATACGTTATAACGTAATACTATATAACGTTATACGTTATAACGTAATACTATATAACATTATACGTTATAACGTAATACTATATAACGTTATACGTTATAACGTAATACTATATAACGTTATACGTTATAACGTAATACTATATAACGTTATACGTTATAACGTAATACTATATAACGTTATACGTTATAACGTAATACTATATAACGTTATACGTTATAACGTAATACTATATAACGTTATACGTTATAACGTAATACTATATAACGTTATACGTTATAACGTAATACTATATAACGTTATACGTTATAACGTAATACTATATAACGTTATACGTTATAACGTAATACTATATAACGTTATACGTTATAACGTAATACTATATAACGTTATACGTTATAACGTAATACTATATAACGTTATACGTTATAACGTAATACTATATAACGTTATACGTTATAACGTAATACTATATAACGTTATACGTTATAACGTAATACTATATAACGTTATACGTTATAACGTAATACTATATAACGTTATACGTTATAACGTAATACTATATAACGTTATACGTTATAACGTAATACTATATAACGTTATACGTTATAACGTAATACTATATAACGTTATACGTTATAACGTAATACTATATAACGTTATACGTTATAACGTAATACTATATAACGTTATACGTTATAACGTAATACTATATAACGTTATACGTTATAACGTAATACTATATAACGTTATACGTTATAACGTTATAATATATAACGTTATACTATATAACGTAATACTATATAACGTTATACGTTATAACGTAATACTATATAACGTTATACGTTATAACGTAATACTATATAACGTTATACGTTATAACGTAATACTATATAACGTTATACGTTATAACGTAATACTATATAACGTTATACGTTATAACGTAATACTATATAACGTTATACGTTATAACGTAATACTATATAACGTTATACGTTATAACGTATACTATATACGTAATATATATACGTTATACGTTATAACGTAATACTATATAACGTTATACGTTATAACGTAATACTATATAACGTTATACGTTATATACGTAATACTATATAACGTTATACGTTATAACGTAATACTATATAACGTAATACGTTATAACGTAATACTATATAACGTTATACGTTATAACGTAATACTATATAACGTTATACGTTATAACGTAATACTATATAACGTTATACGTTATAACGTAATACTATATAACGTTATACGTTATAACGTAATACTATATAACGTTATACGTTATATCGTAATACTATATAACGTTATACGTTATAACGTAATACTATATAACGTTATACGTTATAACGTAATACTATATAACGTTATACGTTATAACGTAATACTATATAACGTTATACGTTATAACGTAATACTATATAACGTTATACGTTATAACGTAATACTATATAACGTTATACGTTATAACGTAATACTATATACGTTATACGTTATAACGTAATACTATATAACGTTATACGTTATAACGTAATACTATATAACGTTATACGTTATAACGTAATACTATATAACGTTATACGTTATAACGTAATATATATAAGTTATACGTTATAACGTAATCTATATACGTTATACGTTATAACGTATAACGTAATATAGTATAACGTTATACGTTATAACGTAATACTATATAACGTTATACGTTATAACGTAATACTATATAACGTTATACGTTATAACGTAATACTATATAACGTTATACGTTATAACGTAATACTATATAACGTTATACGTTATAACGTAATACTATATAACATAATATTATATAACGTTATACGTTATAACGTAATACTATATAACGTTATACGTTATAACGTAATACTATATAACGTTATACGTTACGTAATACTAAACGTATATATAACGTTTACGTTTTTCTATTAACGTTATCGTTATAACGTAATACTATATAGTTTACGTTATATTAATACATATAACGTTTCCTACTTACTATATACGTTATACGTTATAACGTAATACTATATAACGTTATACGTTATATCTAATATTATATAACGTTATACGTTATAACGTAATACTATATAAGTTATACGTTATAACGTAATACTATATAACGTTATACGTTATATCGTAATACTATATAACGTTATACGTTATTACGTAGTACCATATAACGTTGTACGTTATAACGTAATACTATATAACGTTATACGTTATAAGGTAATACTATATAACATTATACGTTATATCGTAATACTATATAACGTTGTACGTTATAACGTAATACTATAAAACGTTATACGTTATAACGTATTACTATATAACGTTATACGTTATAACGTAATACTATATAACGTCCTACGATATAACGTAATACGTTATAACGTTATACGTTATATCGTAATACTATATAACGTTGTACGTTATAACGTAATACTATATAACGTTATACGTTATAACGTAATTCTATATAACGTTATACGTTATATCGTAATACTATATAACGTTGTACGTTATAAAGTGATACTATATAACGTTATACGTTATAACGTAATACTATATAACGTTATACGTTATAACGTAATACTATATAACGTTATACGATATAACGTAATACTATGACGTTTATATCGTTATACGTTATAACGTAATACTATATAACGTTATACGTTATAACGTAATACTATATAACGTTATACGTTATAACGTAATACTATATAACGTTCGTTATATCGTAATACTATATAACGTCTACGTTATAACGTTATAATATATAACGTTATACGTTATAACGTTATAATATATAACGTTATACGTTATTTCGTTATTCCATATAACGTTGTACGTTATAACGTAATACTATATAACGTTATACGTTATAACGTAATACTATATAACATTATACGTTCTATCTTAATACTATATAATGTTGTACGTTATAACGTAATACTATAAAACGTTATACGTTATAACGTATTAATATATAACGTTATACGTTATAACGTAATACTATATAATTTTATACGTTATAACGTTATAATACATAACGTTACACTATATGGCGTAATTCCTTATAATGTTATACGTTATAACGTAATACTATATAACGTTGTACGTTATAACGTAATACTATATGACGTTATACGTTATATCGTAATACCATATAACGTTGTACGTTATAACGTAATACTATATAACGTTATACGTTATATCGTAATACTATATAACGTTGTACGTTATAACGTAATACTATATAACGTTATAAGATATATCTAATACTATATAACGTTATACGTTATACCGTAATACTATATAACGCTATACGTTATAACGTAATACTATATAACGTTATACGTTATTTCGTAATACCATATAACGTTGTACGTTATAACGTAATACTATATAACGTTATACGTTATAAGTTAATACTATATAACATTATACGTTCTATCTTAATACTATATAATGTTGTACGTTATAACGTAATACTATATAACGTTATACGTTATAACGTATTACTATATAACGTTATACGTTATAACGTAATACTATATAACGTCCTACGATATATCGTAATACTATATAACGTTATACGTTATATCGTAATACTATATAACGTTGTACGTTATAACGTAATACTATATAACGTTATACGTTATAACGTAATTCTATATAACGTTATACGTTATATCGTAATACTATATAACGTTGTACGTTATAAAGTATACTATATAACGTTATACGTTATAACGTATACTATATACGTTATACGTTATATCGTATACTATATACGTTATACGATATAACGTAATACTATATGACGTTATACGTTATAACGTAATACTACATAACGTTATACGTTATAACGTAATACTATATAACGTTATACGTTATACGTAATACTATATACGTTGTACGTTATATCTAATACTATATAACGTATAGTTATAACGTTATAATATTTATTTATAATTATAAATATACTTATAGTTATTCGTTATTCCATATAACGTTGTACGTTATAACGTAATACTATATAACGTTATACGTTATAAGGTAATACTATATAACATTATACGTTCTATCTTAATACTATATAATGTTTTACGTTATAACGTAATACTATAAAACGTTATACGTTATAACGTATTACTATATAACGTTATACGTTATAACGTAATACTATATAAATATATACGTTATAACGTTATAATACATAACGTTACACTATATGGCGTAATTCCTTATAACGTTATACGTTATATCGTAATACCATATAACGTTGTACGTTATAACGTAATACTATATGACGTTATACGTTATATCGTAATACCATATAACGTTGTACGTTATAACGTAATACTATATAACGTTATACGTTATATCGTAATACTATATAACGTTGTACGTTATAACGAAATACTATATAACGTCATAAGATATATCCTACTACTATATATCGTTATACGTTATACCGTAATACTATATAACGCTATACGTTATAACGTAATACTATATAACGTCATACGATATATCCTATTACTATATAACGTTATACGTTACAACGTAATACTATCTAACTATATACGTTATAACGTAATACTATATAACTTTATACGTTATATCGTAATAATATATAATGTTGTACGCTATAACGTAATACTATATAACGTTATACGTTATAGCGTAATACCATCTAACGTTGTACGTTATAACGTAATTCTATATAACGTCATACGTTATATCGTAATACTATATAATGTTGTACGTTATAACGTAATACTATATAACGTCATACGTTATTCCTATTACTATATAACGTTATACGTTATAACGTAATACTATATAACGTTATACGTTATATTGTAATACCATATAATGTTGTACGTTATAACGTAATACTATGTAACGTCGTACGTTATATCCTATTACTATATAACGTTATACGCTATAACGTAATACTATATAACATTATACGCTATAACGTAATATTATATAACGTTATACGTTATATCGTAATAATATATAACGTCATACGATATATCCTATTACTATATAAGTTATACGTTATAACGTAATACTATAAAAGTTATACGTTTTAACGTATTACTATATAACGTTATACGTTGTAACGTAATACCATATAACTTTATACGTATTAACGTTATAATACATAACGTTACACTATATGGCATAATCCTTTATAACGTTATACGTTATATCGTAATACCATATAACGAGTACGTTATATGTAGTACTATATAACGTTATACGTTTAACGTATTCTATATAAGTTATACGTTATATCGTAATACTATATAACGTTGTACGTTATAACGAAATACTATATAACGTCATACGTTATATCGTATACTATAATGTTTAGTTATAAGTATACTATATACGTTTTTTGTTTTCTATAACGTTATAGTTATAACGTAATACTATATAACGTTATACGTTATAACGTAATACTATATAACGTCCTACGTATATGTAATACTATATACGTTATAGTTATATCGTAATACTATATAACGTTGTACGTTATAACGTAATACTATATAACGTCATACGTATATCTATTACTATATAACGTTATAGTTACAACGTATACTATATACTATAGTTATAACGTAATACTATATAACTTTATACGTTATATCTTAATACTATATAATGTTGTACGTATACGTAATACATATACGTTATAGTTATATCGTATACCATATAACGAAATACGTTATATGTAGTACTATATACGTTATAGTTATAGCGTTCTATATAACGTTATACGTTATATGTAATCTATATACGTTGTACGTTATAACGAAATACTACAAAACGTTATACGATATATCGTAATACTATATAACGTTATACGTTATAACGTAATACTATATAACGTTATCCGTTATATCTTAATATTATATAACGTTATACGTTATACCGTAATACTGCATAATGTTATACGTTATAACGTAATACTACAAAACGTTATACGATATATCGTAATACTATATAACGTTATACGTTATTTCGTAGTACCATATAACGTTGTACGTTATAACGTAATACTATCTAACTATATACGTTATAAGGTAATACTATATAACATTATACGTTCTATCTTAATACTATATAATGTTGTACGTTATAACGTAATACTATATAACGTTATACGTTATAACGTAATACTATATAACGTTATACGTTATAACGTAATACTATATAACGTTGTACGTTATAACGTAATACTATATAACGTCATACGTTATAACGTAATTCTATATAACGTTATACGTTATATCGTAATACTATATAACGTTGTACGTTATAAAGTGATACTATATAACGTTATACGTTATAACGTAATACTATATAACGATATAGTTATACTATATATATAACGTTTAGTATAACGTAATACTATATGACGTTATACGTTATAACGTAATACTACATAACGTTATACGTTATAACGTAATGCTATATAACGTTATACGATATATCGTAATACTGTATAACGTTGTACGTTATATCGTAATACTATATAACGTCATACGTTATAACGTTATAACATATAACGTTATACGTTATTTCGTTATTCCATATAACGTTGTACGTTATAACGTAATACTATATAACGTTATACGTTATAAGGTAATACTATATAACATTATACGTTATATCTTAATACTATATAATGTTGTACGTTATAACGTAATACTATAAAACGTTATACGTTATAACGTATTACTATATAACGTTATACGTTATAACGTAATACTATATAATTATATACGTTATAACGTTATAATACATAACGTTACACTATATGGCGTAATTCCTTATAACGTTATACGTTATATCGTAATACCATATAACGTTGTACGTTATAACGTAATACTATATGACGTTATACGTTATATCGTAATACCATATAGTTGTCGTTATAACGTAATACTATATAACGTTATACGTTATATCGTAATACTATATAACGTTGTACGTTATAACGAAATACTATATAACGTCATAAGATATATCCTACTACTATATATCGTTATACGTTATACCGTAATACTATATAACGCTATACGTTATAACGTAATACTATATAACGTCATACGATATATCCTATTACTATATAACGTTATACGTTACAACGTAATACTATCTAACTATATACGTTATAACGTAATACTATATAACTTTATACGTTATATCTTAATACTATATAATGTTATACGTTATATCGTAATACTAAATAACGTTATACGTTATAACGTAATACTATATATCGTCCTACGATATATCGTAATACTATATAACGTTATACGTTATATCGTAATACTATATAACGTTGTACGTTATAACGTAATACTATATAACGTCATACGTTATAACGTAATTCTATATAACGTTATACGTTATATCGTAATACTATATAACGTTGTACGTTAG
Source organism: Bombus balteatus (assembly GCA_019201815.1). Taxonomy (NCBI): domain Eukaryota; kingdom Metazoa; phylum Arthropoda; class Insecta; order Hymenoptera; family Apidae; genus Bombus; species Bombus balteatus. Next base: position 40,032 of record JAFJHM010000065.1, on the reverse strand, counting down.
AAAGTAATACTATATAACGTTATACGTTATAACGTAATACTATATGACGTTATACGTTATAACGTAATACTACATAACGTTATACGATATATCGTAATACTATATAACGTTATACGTTATATCGTAATGCCATATAACGTTATACGTTATATCGTAACACCATATAACGTTGTACGTTATAACGTAATACTCTATAACGTTATACGTTATATCGCAATATCCTATAATGTTGTACGTTATAACGTAATACTATATAACGTTATACGTTATATCGTAATACTATATAACGTTGTACGTTATAACGAAATACTACAAAACGTTATACGATATATCGTAATACTATATAACGTTATACGTTATAACGTTATAACATATAACGTTGTACGTTATAACGTAATACTATATAACGTTATCCGATATATCCTAATATTATATAACGTTATACGTTATACCGTAATACTGCATAATGCTATACGTTATAACGTAATACTACAAAACGTTATACGTTATATCGTAATACTATTAGTTATATTATTGTAGACTATGGTTTAACGTATAACGTTAGACGTTATATCGTATAATAACGTTATCCGATATATCCTATACTATATAACGTTATACGTTATAACGTAATACTATATAACGTTATCCGTTATATCCTAATATTATATAACGTTATACGTTATACCGTAATACTGCATAATGCTATACGTTATAACGTAATACTACAAAACGTCATACGATATATCATAATACTATATAACGTTATACGTTATTTCGTAGTACCATATAACGTTGTACGTTATAACGTAATACTATATAACGTTATACGTTATAAGGTAATACTATATAACATTATACGTTCTATCTTAATACTATATAATGTTGTACGTTATAACGTAATACTATAAAACGTTATACGTTATAACGTATTACTATATAACGTTATACGTTATAACGTAATACTATATAACGTCCTACGATATATCGTAATACTGTATAACGTTATACGTTATATCGTAATACTATATAACGTTGTACGTTATAACGTAATATATATAAGTCATAGTTATAACGTAATTTATATAACGTTATACGTTATATCGTAATACTATATAACGTTATAGTTATAAAAGTAATCTATATAGTTTATTTAAGTAATATATATAATAATAAAGTATCTATAAGTTATACGATATAACGTAATACTATATGAGTTATAGTTATAACGTAATAAATAAGTTATAGTTATAACGTATATATAGTTATACGATATCGTAATACTGTATAACGTTGTACGTTATATCGTAATACTATATAACGTCATACGTTATAACGTTATAACATATAACGTTATACGTTATAACGTTATAACATATAACGTTATACGTTATTTCGTTATTCCATATAACGTTGTACGTTATAACGTATACTATATAACGTTATACGTTATAATAATACTATATAACATTTAGTTACTTATACTATATAATGTTGTATTATAAGTAATATATAACGTTATACGTTATAACGTATTACTATATAACGTTATACGTTATAACGTAATACTATATAATTATATAGTTATAACGTTATAATTATAACGTTATACTATATAGCGTAATTCTTATAACGTTATACGTTATATCGTAATACCATATAACGTTGTACGTTATAACGTAATACTATATGACGTTATACGTTATATCGTAATACCATATAACGTTGTACGTTATAACGTAATACTATATAACGTTATACGTTATATCGTAATACTATATAACGTTGTACGTTATAACGAAATACTATATAACGTCATAAGATATATCCTACTACTATATATCGTTATACGTTATACCGTAATACTATATAACGCTATACGTTATAACGTAATACTATATAACGTCATACGATATATCCTATTACTATATAACGTTATACGTTACAACGTAATACTATCTAACTATATACGTTATAACGTAATACTATATAACTTTATACGTTATATCTTAATACTATATAATGTTATACGTTATATCGTAATACTAAATAACGTTATACGTTATAACGTAATACTATATATCGTCCTACGATATATCGTAATACTATATAACGTCATACGTTATAACGTAATACTATATAACGTTGTACGTTATAACGTAATACTATATAACGTCATACGTTATAACGTAATTCTATATAACGTTATACGTTATATCGTAATACTATATAACGTTGTACGTTATAACGAAATACTATAAAACGTTATACGTTATAACGTAATACTATATAACGTTATACGTTATAACGTTATAACATATAACGTTGTACGTTATAACGTAATACTATATAACGTTATACGATATATCCTAATATTATATAACGTTATACGTTATAACGTAATACTGCATAATGCTATACGTTATAACGTAATACTATAAACGTTATACGTTATATCGTAATACTATATAACGTTATACGTTATATCGTAATACCATATAACGTTATACGTTATAACGTAATACTATATAACGTTATACGTTATAACGTAATACTATATAACGTTATACGTTATATCCTATTACTATATAACGTTATACGTTATAACGTAATACTATATAACGTTATCCGATATATCCTAATATTATATAACGTTATACGTTATACCGTAATACTGCATAATGCTATACGTTATAACGTAATACTATAAAACGTTATACGTTATAACGTAATACTATATAACGTTATACGTTATTACGTAATACCATATAACGTTATACGTTATAACGTAATACTATATAACGTTATACGTTATAACGTAATACTATATAACATTATACGTTCTATCGTAATACTATATAATCGTTATACGTTATAACGTAATACTATAAAACGTTATACGTTATAACGTAATACTATATAACGTTATACGTTATAACGTAATACTATATAACGTCCTACGATATATCGTAATACTATATAACGTTATACGTTATAACGTAATACTATATAACGTTGTACGTTATAACGTAATACTATATAACGTCATACGTTATAACGTAATTCTATATAACGTTATACGTTATAACGTAATACTATATAACGTTGTACGTTATAAAGTAATACTATATAACGTTATACGTTATAACGTAATACTATATAACGTTATACGTTATAACGTAATACTATATAACGTTATACGATATAACGTAATACTATATGACGTTATACGTTATAACGTAATACTATATAACGTTATACGTTATAACGTAATACTATATAACGTTATACGTTATAACGTAATACTGTATAACGTTGTACGTTATATCGTAATACTATATAACGTAATACGTTATAACGTTATAAATATAACGTTATACGTTATAACGTTATAATATATAACGTTATACGTTATTACGTTATTCCATATAACGTTATACGTTATAACGTAATACTATATAACGTTATACGTTATAACGTAATACTATATAACGTTATACGTTATAACGTAATACTATATAATGTTATACGTTATAACGTAATACTATATAACGTTATACGTTATAACGTAATACTATATAACGTTATACGTTATAATGTAATACTATATAATGTAATATTATAACGTTATACGTTATACGTTATACTATATAACGTAATACTTATAACGTTATACGTTATATCGTAATACCATATAACGTTGTACGTTATAACGTAATACTATATAACGTTATACGTTATAACGTAATACCTATAACGTTGTACGTTATAACGTAATACTATATAACGTTATACGTTATAACGTAATACTATATAACGTTGTACGTTATAACGTAATACTATATAACGTATACGTTATATCTATACTATATATCGTTATACGTTGTAACGTAATACTATATAACGCTATACGTTATAACGTAATACTATATAACGTCATACGTTATATCTATTACTATATAACGTTATACGTTACAACGTAATACTATATAACGTTATACGTTATAACGTAATACTATATAACGTTATACGTTATATCGTAATACTATATAACGTTATACGTTATAACGTAATACTATATAACGTTATACGTTATAACGTAATACTATATAACGTTTACGTATATTATATAATTATTATATCTATACTAATACGTTATACGTTATAACGTAATACTATATAACGTTATACGTTATAACGTAATACTATATAACGTTATACGTTATAAGTAATACTATATACGTTATACGTTATAACGTAATACTATATAACGTTATACGTTATAACGTAATACTATATAACGTTATACGTTATAACGTAATACTATATAACGTTATACGTTATAACGTAATACTATATAACGTTATACGTTATAACGTAATACCATATAACGTTATACGTTATAACGTAATACTATATAACGTTGTACGTTATAACGTAATACTCTATAACGTTATACGTTATAACGTAATATCCTATAATGTTATACGTTATAACGTAATACTATATAACGTTATACGTTATAACGTAATACTATATAACGTTATACGTTATAACGTAATACTATATAACGTTATACGTTATAACGTAATACTATATAACGTTATACGTTATAACGTAATACTATATAACGTTATACGTTATAACGTAATACTATATAACGTTATACGTTATAACGTAATATTATATAACGTTATACGTTATAACGTAATACTATATAACGTTATACGTTATAACGTAATACGTTATAACGTTAATACGTTATAACGTAATACGTTATAACGTAATACTTATAAGTAATACTATACGTTATACGTTATAACGTAATACTATATAACGTTATACGTTATAACGTAATACTATATAACGTTATACGTTATAACGTAATACTATATAACGTTATACGTTATAACGTAATACTATATAACGTTATACGTTATAACGTAATACTATATAACGTTATACGTTATAACAATATAATACTATATAACGTTATACGTTATAACGTAATACTATATAACGTTATACGTTATAACGTAATACTATATAACGTTATACGTTATAACGTAATACTATATAACGTTATACGTTATAACGTAATACTATATAACGTTATACGTTATAACGTAATACTATATAACGTTATACGTTATAACGTAATACTATATAACGTTATACGTTATAACGTAATACTATATAACGTTATACGTTATAACGTAATACTTATACGTTATACGTTATAACGTAATACTATATAACGTTATACGTTATAACGTAATACTATATAACGTTATACGTTATAACGTAATACTATATAACGTTATACGTTATAACGTAATACTATATAACGTTATACGTTATAACGTAATACTATATAACGTTATACGTTATAACGTAATACTATATAACGTTATACGTTATAACGTAATAATATAACGTTATACGTTATAACGTAATACTATATAACGTTCGTTTACGTTATAACGTAATACTATATAACGTTATACGTTATAACGTAATACTATATAACGTTTACGTTATAACGTAATACTATAGTTATACGTTATAACGTAATACTATATAACGTTATACGTTATAACGTAATACTATATAACGTTATACGTTGTAACGTAATACTATATATACGTTACGTAATACTATATAACGTTATACGTTATAACGTACATATATATAACGTTATACGTTATAACGTAATACTATATAACGTTATACGTTATAACGTAATACTATATAACGTTATACGTTATAACGTAATACTATATAACGTTATACGTTATAACGTAATACTATATAACGTTATACGTTATAACGTAATACTATATAACGTTATACGTTATAACGTAATACTATATAACGTTATACGTTATAACGTAACTATATCGTTATACGTTATAACGTAATACTATAACGTTATACGTTATAACGTATATTATAACGTTATACTATTAGTATTATTTATAACGTTATACGTTATAACGTAATACTATATAACGTTATACGTTATAACGTAATACTATATAACGTTATACGTTATAACGTAATACTATATAACGTTATACGTTATAACGTAATACTATATAACGTTATACGTTATAACGTAATACTATATAACGTTATACGTTATAACGTAATACTATATAACGTTATACGTTATAACGTAATACTATATAACGTTATACGTTATAACGTAATACTATATAACGTTATACGTTACTAACGTAATACTATATAATGTTATACGTTATAACGTAATACTATATAACGTTATACGTTATAACGTAATACTATATAACGTTATACGCTATAACGTAATACTATATAACGTTGTACGTTTAACGTAATACTATATAACGTTATACGTTATAACGTAATACTATATAACGTTATACGTTATAACGTAATACTATATAACGTTATACGTTATAACGTAATACTATATAACGTTATACGTTATAACGTAATACTATATAACGTTATACGTTATAACGTAATACTATATAACGTTATACGTATATAACGTTATACGTTATAACGTTATACTATATAACGTAATACGTATATACGTTATACGTTATAACGTAATACTATATAACGTTATACGTTATAACGTAATACTATATAACGTTATACGTTATAACGTAATACTATATAACGTTATACGTTATAACGTAATACTATATAACGTTATACGTTATAACGTAATACTATATAACGTTATACGTTATAACGTAATACTATAACGTTATACGTTATAACGTAATACTATATAACGTTATACGTTATATCGTAATACTATATAACGTTATACGTTATAACGTAATACTATATAACGTTATACGTTATAACGTAATACTATATAACGTTATACGTTATAACGTAATACTATATAACGTTATACGTTATAACGTAATACTATATAACGTTATACGTTATAACGTAATACTATATAACGTTATACTATATATCGTAATACTATATAACGTTATACGTTATAACGTAATACTATATAACGTTATACGTTATAACGTAATACTATATAACGTTATACGTTATAACGTAATACTATATAATGTTATACGTTATAACGTAATACTATATAACGTTATACGTTATAACGTAATACTATATAACGTTATACGTTATAACGTAATACTATATAACGTTATACGTTATAACGTAATACTATATAACGTTATACGTTATAACGTAATACTATATAACGTTATACGTTATAACGTAATACTATATAACGTTATACGTTATAACGTAATACTATATAACGTTATACGTTATAACGTAATACTATATAACGTTATACGTTATAACGTAATATTATATAACGTTATACGTTATAACGTAATACTATATAACGTTATACGTTATAACGTAATACTATATAACGTTATACGTTATAACGTAATACTATATAACGTTATACGTTATATCGTAATACCATATAACGTTATACGTTATAACGTAATACTATATAACGTTATACGTTATAACGTAATACTATATAACATTATACGTTATATCGTAATACTATATAATGTTGTACGTTATAACGTAATACTATAAAACGTTATACGTTATAACGTAATACTATATAACGTTATACGTTATAACGTAATACTATATAACGTTGTACGTTATAACGTAATACTATATAACGTTATACGTTATAACGTAATACTATATAACGTTATACGTTATAACGTAATACTATATAACGTTATACGTTATAACGTAATACTATATAACGTTATACGTTATAACGTAATACTATATAACGTTATACGTTATAACGTAATACTATATAACGTTATACGTTATAACGTAATACTATATAACGTTATACGTTATAACGTAATACTATATAACGTTATACGTTATAACGTAATACTATATAACGTTATACGTTATAACGTAATACTATATAACGTTATACGTTATAACGTAATACTATATAACGTTATACGTTATAACGTAATACTCTATAACGTTATACGTTATAACGTAATACTATATAATGTTATACGTTATAACGTAATACTATATAACGTTATACGTTATAACGTAATACTATATAACGTTATACGTTATAACGTAATACCTTATAACGTTATACGTTATAACGTAATACTATATAACGTTATACGTTATAACGTAATAATATATAACGTTATACGTTATAACGTAATACTATATAACGTTATACGTTATATCGTAATATTATATAACGTTATACGTTATAACGTAATACTATATAACGTTATACGTTATAACGTAATACTATATAACGTTATACGTTATAACGTAATACTATATAACGTTATACGTTATTACGTAATACCATATAACGTTGTACGTTATAACGTAATACTATATAACGTTATACGTTATAACGTAATACTATATAACGTTATACGATATAACGTAATACTATATAACGTTATACGTTATAACGTAATACTATATAACGTTATACGTTATAACGTAATATTATATAACGTTATACGTTATAACGTAATACTACATAACGTTATACGTTATAACGTAATACTACAAAACGTCATACGATATATCGTAATACTATATAACGTTATACGTTATTTCGTAGTACCATATAACGTTATACGTTATAACGTAATACTATATAACGTTATACGTTATAACGTAATACTATATAACATTATACGTTATATCGTAATACTATATAATGTTGTACGTTATAACGTAATACTATAAAACGTTATACGTTATAACGTAATACTATATAACGTTATACGTTATAACGTAATACTATATAACGTCCTACGATATATCGTAATACTATATAACGTTATACGTTATATCGTAATACTATATAACGTTGTACGTTATAACGTAATACTATATAACGTTATACGTTATAACGTAATTCTATATAACGTTATACGTTATAACGTAATACTATATAACGTTGTACGTTATAAAGTAATACTATATAACGTTATACGTTATAACGTAATACTATATAACGTTATACGTTATAACGTAATACTATATAACGTTATACGATATAACGTAATACTATATAACGTTATACGTTATAACGTAATACTATATAACGTTATACGTTATAACGTAATACTATATAACGTTATACGATATAACGTAATACTATATAACGTTGTACGTTATATCGTAATACTATATAACGTCATACGTTATAACGTTATAACATATAACGTTATACGTTATAACGTTATATACATATAACGTTATACGTTATTTCGTTATTCCATATAACGTTGTACGTTATAACGTAATACTATATAACGTTATACGTTATAAGGTAATACTATATAACATTATACGTTCTATCGTAATACTATATAATGTTGTACGTTATAACGTAATACTATATAACGTTATACGTTATAACGTATTACTATATAACGTTATACGTTATAACGTAATACTATATAATTATATACGTTATAACGTTATAAGTTATAACGTTACACTATATGACGTAATTCCTTATAACGTTATACGTTATAACGTAATACCATATAACGTTGTACGTTATAACGTAATACTATATGACGTTATACGTTATATCGTAATACCATATAACGTTGTACGTTATAACGTAATACTATATAACGTTATACGTTATAACGTAATACTATATAACGTTGTACGTTATAACGAAATACTATATAACGTCATAAGTTATATCGTACTACTATATATACGTTATACGTTATATCGTAATACTATATAACGCTATACGTTATAACGTAATACTATATAACGTTATACGATATAACGTATTACTATATAACGTTATACGTTATAACGTAATACTATATAACGTTATACGTTATAACGTAATACTATATAACTTTATACGTTATATCTTAATACTATATAATGTTGTACGCTATAACGTAATACTATATAACGTTATACGTTATAACGTAATACTATATAACGTTATACGTTATAACGTAATACTATATAACGTTATACGTTATAACGAAATACTATATAACGTTATACGATATATCCTATTACTATATAACGTTATACGTTATATCGTAATACTAAATAACGTTATACGTTATAACGTATTCCTATATAACGTTATACGTTATATCGTAATACTATATAACGTTGTACGTTATAACGAAATACTATATAACGTCATACGTTATATCGTAATACCATATAATGTTGTACGTTATAACGTAATACTATATAACGTCATACGATATGTCCTATTACTATATAACGTTATACGTTATAACGTAATACTATATAACGTTATACGTTATATCGTAATACCATATAATGTTGTACGTTATAACGTAATACTATGTAACGTCATACGATATATCCTATTACTATATAACGTTATACGCTATAACGTAATACTATATAACATTATACGCTATAACGTAATATTATATAACGTTATACGTTATATCGTAATAATATATAACGTCATACGATATATCCTATTACTATACAACGTTATACGTTATAACGTAATACTATAAAACGTTATACGTTTTAACGTATTACTATATAACGTTATACGTTATAACGTAATACCATATAACTATATACGTATTAACGTTATAATACATAACGTTACACTATATGGCATAATTCCTTATAACGTTATACGTTATATCGTAATACCATATAACGAAGTACGTTATATCGTAGTACTATATAACGTTATACGTTATAGCGTATTCCTATATAACGTTATACGTTATATCGTAATACTATATAACGTTGTACGTTATAACGAAATACTATATAACGTCATACGTTATATCGTAATACCATATAATGTTGTACGTTATAACGTAATACTATATAACGTCATACGATATGTCCTATTACTATATAACGTTATACGTTATAACGTAATACTAAATAACGTTATACGTTATAACGTAATACTATATAACGTCCTACGATATATCGTAATACTGTATAGCGTTATACGTTATATCGTAATACTATATAACGTTGTACGTTATAACGTAATACTATATAACGTCATACGATATATCCTATTACTATATAACGTTATACGTTACAACGTAATACTATCTAACTATATACGTTATAACGTAATACTATATAACTTTATACGTTATATCTTAATACTATATAATGTTGTACGCTATAACGTAATACCATATAACGTTATACGTTATATCGTAATACTATATAACGTTATACGTTATAACGTAATACTATATAACGTTATACGTTATAACGTAATACTATATAACGTTATACGTTATATCGTAATACTATATAACGTTGTACGCTATAACGTAATACCATATAACGTTATACGTTATATCGTAATACTATATAACGTTATACGTTATAACGTAATACTATATAACGTTATACGATATATCGTAATACTATATAACGCTATACGTTATATCGTAATACTATATAACGTTGTACGTTATAACGTAATACTATATAACGTTATACGTTATAACGTAATACTATATAACGTTATACGTTATATCGTAATACCATATAACGTTGTACGTTATAACGTAATACTATATAACGTTATACGTTATATCGTAATACTATATAACGTTGTACGTTATAACGTAATACTATATAACGTTATACGTTATAACGTAATACTATATAACGTTGTACGTTATAACGTAATACTATATAACGTTATACGATATATCTATACTATATAACGTTATACGTTATACCGTAATACTATATAACGCTATACGTTATAACGTAATACTATATAACGTCATACGTTATAACGTAATACTATATAACGTTATACGTTATAACGTAATACTATATAACTTTATACGTTATAACGTAATACTATATAACTTTATACGTTATAACGTAATACTATATAATGTTGTACGTTATAACGTAATACTATATAACGTTATACGCTATAACGTAATACTATATAACGTTATACGTTATAACGTAATACTATATAACGTTATACGTTATAACGAAATACTACATAACGTTATACGTTATATCGTATTACTATATAACGTTATACGTTATAACGTAATACTATATAACGTTATACGTTATAACGTAATACTATATAACGTTATACGTTATATCGTAATACCATATAACGTTATACGTTATAACGTAATACTAAATAACGTTATACGTTATAACGTATTACTATATAACGTTATACGTTATATCGTAATACTATATAACGTTGTACGTTATAACGTAATACTATATAACGTTATACGTTGTATCGTAATACCATATAACGTTGTACGTTATAACGTAATACTATATAACGTTACGCCGTATGTCTTACTATATAACGTTATACGTTATAACGTAATACTATATAACGTTATACGTTATATCGTAATACTATATAATGTTGTACGTTATAACGTAATACTATATAACGTCATACGATATATCCTATTACTATATAACGTTATACGTTATAACGTAATACTATATAACGTTATACGCTATAACGTAATACTATATAACGTTATACGTTATATCGTAATACTTATTGTATTATCGTTTACGTTATAACGTAATACTATATAACGTTATACGTTATAACGTAATACTATATAACGTTATACGTTATAACGTAATACTATATAACGTTATACGTTATAACGTAATACTATATAACGTTATACGTTATAACGTAATACTACATAACGTTATACGTTATAACGTAATACTATATAACGTTATACGTTATAACGTAATACCATATAACGTTGTACGTTATAACGTAATACTATATAACGTTATACGTTATAACGTAATACTATATAACGTTATACGTTATAACGTAATACTATATAACGTTATACGTTATAACGTAATACTATATAACGTTATACGTTATAACGTAATACTATATAACGTTATACGTTATAACGTAATACTATATAACGTTATACGTTATAACGTAATACTATATAACGTTATACGTTATAACGTAATACTATATAACGTTATACGTTATAACGTAATACTATATAACGTTATACGTTATAACGTAATACTGTAACGTTATACGTTATATCGTAATACATATGTTATACGTTATAACGTAATACTATATAACGTTATACGTATATATTTGTTATACTAATACTATATAATTATACGTTATAACGTAATACTATATAACGTTATACGTTATATCGTAATACTATATAACGTTATACGTTATAACGTAATACTATATAACGTTGTAGTTATAACGTATACTATATAACTTACGTATAATACATATTATACTTATATCGTAATACTATATAACTTGTACGTTATAACGTAATACTATATAACGTTATACGTTATAACGTAATACTATATAACGTTATACGTTATAACGTAATACTATATCTTTACGTTATAACGTAATACTAATAACGTTATACGTTATATCGTAATACTATATAACGTTATACGTTATAACGTAATACTATATAACGTTATACGTTATAACGTTATAATAACTTGTACGTTATAACGTAATACATATAACGTTTACGTTATAACGTAATACTATATAACGTTATAGTTATATCTATTACTATATACGTTATACGTTATAACGTAATACTATATAACGTTATACGTTATAACGTAATACTATTAACGTTATACGTTATAACGTAATACTTATAACTTATACGTTATAACGTAATACTATATAACGTTGTACGTTATAACGTAATACTATATACGTTATACGTTATAACGTAATACTATATAACGTTATACGTTATAACGTAATACTATATAACGTTGTACGTTATAACGTAATACTATATAACGTTATACGTTTATCTAATACTGTGTAACGTTATACGTTATATCGTAATACTATATAACGTTTACGTTGTACTAATAATATAACGTTATAGTTATAACTTATACCATATAACGTTATACGTTATATCGTCATACTACATAACGTTATACGTTGTAACGTAATCTATGTAACGTTATACGTTATAATGTAATACTATATAACTTGTACGTTATATCGTAATACTACATAATGTTGTACGTTGTAACGTAATACTATATAACGTTGCACGGTTATCTTTACTTATACTTATACGTTATAACTAATACTATATAACGTTGTACGTTATATCGTAATACTATATAACGTTATACGTTTGTGTACTATTATATAACGTTATACGTTATAACGTAATACTTATAACGTTCCACGTTTTCGTAATACTATATAATGTTGTACGCTGTAACGTAATACTATATAACGTTATACGTTATAACGTATACTATATAACGTTGCACGTTGTAACGTAATAAACTTTACGTTATATCTACTTGTTTACTTATACTTTACTATAACGTTATACGTTATAACGTAATATAACTTGTACGTTATAACTATACTATATCTTATACGTTATAACGTAATATATATACTTATATTATCTATTATATAAGTTATACGGTATCTAATACTATATACTTGTACGTTATATAATACATATATATCTTATAACTATTATATACGTTATACGTTATAACTAATACTATAACTTCTTATATCTAATACCTATATGTTTACTTATAACTAATACTATATCTTGTAGTTATAACTAATACTATATAACGTTATACGTTATAACGTAATACTTATAACGTTACACTTATAACGTAATGCTACAACGTTATACGTTATACGTAATACTATATAACGTTATACGTTATATCGTAATCTATATAACGTTTACGTTGTCGTAATACTATATAAGTTGTACGTTATAACGTAATACTATATAACGTTATACGTTATATCTTAATACTATATAATGTTCACGTTATACGTAATACTATATAACGTTATACGTTATAACGTAATACTATATAACGTTATACTTATAACGTAATACTATATAACGATTTTATTATACTATGTACGTTATCTTTAAGTAATACTATATAGTTATATTATAATATACTATTCTTATATTATAACTAATACTATATAACTTATACTACATACCATAACTTATACTTATCTCTATAACTTATACGTTATAACGTAATACTATATACTTTACTAATCCCACTATATAACTTATACGTTACAACGTAATACTATCCTAACTATATACGTTATACGTACTACTATATAACTTTATACGTTATATCTTAATACTATATAATGTTATACGCTATAACGTGTACTATATAACTATACGCTGTAACGAAATACTGTATAACGTTATACGTTATGATCCATAATACCATAACGTTGTACGTTATAACGAAATGCTATATAACGTGTACGTTGTATCGTAATACTATATAACGTTGTACGTTATAACTAATACTATATAACGTTATACGTTATATCGTAATACCCTATAATGTTGTACGTTGTATCGTAATACTATATACGTTATACGTTATATCGTATTACTATATAACGTTTATACGTTATATCTAATACCATATAACGTTATACGTTATACGTAATACTATATAACGTTATACGTTATAACGAAATACTATATAATGTTTCTTATAACGTAATACTATATAATGTTATACGATATATCCTATTACTATATAACGTTGTACGTTATAACGTAATACTATTAACTTATACGTTATATCGTAATACTATATAATTAACGTTATATCTAATACTATATAACGTCGTACGTTATATCCTATTACTATATAACGTTATACGCTATAACGTAATACTATATAACGTTATACGTTATAACGTAATACTATATAACGTTATCGTTATAACGTAATACTATGTAACGTCATAATATATCTATTACTATATAACGTTATACGTTATAACGTAATACGTATAACGTTATACGTTATAACGTAATATTATATAATGTTATACGTTATAACGTAATACCATATAACGTTATACGTATATCGTAATATACATAACGTTTATACGTTATAGCCGTATCTATATAACGTTATACGTTATATCGTAATACTATATTTGTATTATTTACTATACTTATATTTAGTATTCTATATACTTATACTTATATACTTACTATATACTTGTACTTATTTTAATACTATACTTTACTTATATACTATTTATTATTTATTACTATATATATATATTTTAATATATTATATATAATAATTATTTAATTCATTTATATTACCTAATATTAATTAATATATATATATTTATAAAATATATTTATCTATATTTGTTATATTTATTATATATTTATATATTAATTTGTATTTACTCATATTTATATTTTTATTATATATTTATATATTATATATGTTAATATATATATATATATATTTATATATTATTTATATATTTGTTATTTAATGTTTATATATATATTAATATACTATACTATATTTATTTATATAATATTATTTTTAATATAAAATATTAATAATATTAATTAATATAAATATATATAAAATATTAATATAATTATATTTATCTAATATTATATTATTATAATTATTATTTATATATTTAATACTATATATCATATAGTTATATTTACTATATTTTATTTAATTTATATAATTATATATTTTATTACTATTATTTATATTTAAATTAATTTTATTTAAATATATTATTTTTTTTTTAATATATAAATTTTTTTTTTTTATTATGTTTTTATTTATTAATTTTAATATAAATATAAAGAAATATTAAATTATAATTAATATTTTATATTATATAAAAATAATTACTATATACTTATTAATTATGTAATACATATATTACTTATAAGTATATAAATTTATAAGTTAATTATTATTTATTTTTAAATAGTACTAATTTTATATTTGTGTTATAATTATATATAATATATAATTGTTAATATATATAATTTATTATAATTATACTTATACAACTTATATTTATATTTCTTATATATACTTATACTTATAACTAATATATATATAGTTATTTATTATAACTAATAGTTATAACTTTATTATAACTATACTTCTACTTTATACGTTATACGTATATTATACTTATACTTATAATATATATTACTTATACTTATAAGTAATACTATATCTTATACTTATTGTAATATTATATACTTATACGTTATATCGTTACTATATATTTCTTTAGTAATACTATATAATTATATTATTTTCTGTTATATATACTTGTACGTTATAAAGTAATACTATATAACGTTATACGTTATAACGTAATACTATATACTTATACGTTATAACGTAATACTTATAACTTTACGTTATAACGTATTACTATAACGTTATACGTTATAACGTAATACTATAACGTTATACGTTATATCGTAATACTATATAATTTACGTTATAACGTAATACTATATAACGTTATACGTTATAACGTAATACTATATAATTTATACGTTATAACGTAATACTATATAACGTTATACGTTATAACGTATTACTATATAACGTTATACGTTATAACGTAATACTATATAACGTTATACGTTATAACGTAATATTATATAACGTTATACGTTATAACGTAATACGTTATAACGTTATACGTTATAACCTAATACTATATAACGTTATACGTTATAACGTAATACTATATAACGTTATACGTTATAACGTAATACTATATAACGTTATACGTTATAACGTAATACCATATAACGTATATACGTATTAACGTAATAATACATAACGTTATACGTTATAACGTAATACTATATAACGTTATACGTTATATCGTAATACTATATAACGTTGTACGTTATAACGTAATACTATATAACGTTATACGTTATAACGTAATACTATATAACGTTATACGTTATTCGTAATACTATATAACGTTTACGTTATAACGTAATACTATATAACGTTATACGTTGTATCGTAATATATATAATGTTGTACGTTATAACGTAATACTATATAACGTTATACGTTATAACGTAATACTATATAACGTTATACGTTATAACGTAATACTATATAACGTTATACGTTATATCGTAATACTATATAACGTTATACGTTATAACGTAATACTCTATAACGTTATACGTTATAACGTAATATCCTATAATGTTATACGTTATAACGTAATACTATATAACGTTATACGATATAACGTAATACTATATAACGTTATACGTTATAACGTAATACTATATAATGTTATACGTTATAACGTAATACTACAAAACTTATACGATATTCGTAATACTATATAACGTTGTACGTTATAACGTAATACTATATAACGTTATACGTTATAACCTAATACTATATAACGTTATACGTTATAACGTAATACTATATAACTATATACGTTATAACGTAATACTATATAACGTTATACGTTATAACGTAATACTATATAACGTTGTACGTTATAACGTAATACTATATAACGTTATACGTTATAACGTAATACTATATAACGTTATACGTTATAACGTAATACCATATAACGTTATACGTTATAACGTAATACTATATAACGTTATACGTTATAACGTAATACTATATAACGTTATACGTTATAACGTAATACTATATAACGTTATACGTTATAACGTAATACTATATAACGTTATACGTTATAACGTAATACTATATAACGTTATACGTTATAACGTAATACTATATAACGTTATACGTTATAACGTATTCTATATAACGTTATACGTTATAACGTAATACTATATAACGTTATACGTTATAACGTAATACTATATAACGTTATACGTTATAACGTAATACTATATAATGTTATACGTTATAACGTAATACTATATAACGTTATACGTTATATCGTAATACTATATAACGTTATACGTTATAACGTAATACTATATAACGTTATACGTTATAACGTAATACTATATAATGTTATACGTTATAACGTAATACTATATAACGTTATACGATATAACGTATTACTATATAACGTTATACGTTATAACGTAATACTATATAACGTTATACGTTATAACGTAATATTATAACGTTATACGTTATATAACGTAATAATATATAACGTTATACGTTATATCGTAATACTATATAACGTTATACGTTATAACGTAATACTATATAACGTTATACGTTATAAGTAATACTATATAACGTTATACGTTATAACGTAATACCATATAACGTTATACGTTATAACGTAATACTATATAACGTAAACTATATAACGCATAATACCATATAACGTTATACGTTATAACGTAATACTATATAACGTTATACGTTATAACGTAATACTATATAACGTTATACGTTATAACGTAATACTATATAACGTTATACGTTATATCGTAATACTATATAACGTTATACGTTATAACGTAATACTATATAACGTTATACGTTATAACGTAATACTATATAATGTTATACGTTATAACGTAATACGATATAACGTTATACGTTATAACGTAATCTATATAACGTTATACGTTATAACGTAATACAATACTTATACGTTATAAAGTAATACTATATAACGTATATATTATAACGTAATACTATATAACGTTATACGTTATAACGTAATACTATATAACGTTATACGTTATAACGTATACTATATAACGTTATACGTTATAACGTAATACTATATAAGTTATACGTTATAACGTAATACTATATAACGTTATACGTTATAGTAATACTATATAACGTTATACGTTATAACGTAATACTATATAACGTCATACGTTATAACGTTATACATATAACGTTATACGTTATAACGTAATACTATATAACGTTATACGTTATAACGTAATACTATATAACGTTATACGTTATAATGTAATACTATATAACGTTATACGTTATAACGTAATAATATATAATGTTATACGTTATAACGTAATACTATATAACGTATACGTATATTATTTATAATTTATTATAGTTATAATAGTTATACGTTATAACGTAATACTATATAAGTTATACGATATTTACTTATTTATTAGTAAATTTTACTTATAACGTAATATTAACTTATACGTTATAGTATACATAATTATAGTTATAACGTTATATATATGTTATACGTTATAACGTAATACTATACGTTATACGTTATAAGTAATATATATGTTATCTTATAGTAATATTATAACTTATAGTTATATAATACTATATGTGTATATAATTAATTATACTTCTATTAATATAGTTATAAGTAATACTATATAAATTATAGTAATAATATTATGTTATACATAACTAATATATATAGTTATATTATAACGTTAATTATCGTTATACGTTATAACGTAATAATATATAGTTTACGTTATAACGTAATACAATATAAGTTATACGTTATACGTAATATTATAACGTTTCTTATACTACTATATACTATACGTTATAACGTATACAAACGTTATACGTTATAACGTAATACTATATAACGTTATACGTTATAACGTAATACTATATAACGTTATACTTATAACGTAATACCTATATTTAGTTTAACGTAATACTATAAAGTTATTTTATTTTAATTACTTAACACTTATAGTTATGTAAATATATTGTTATATACATGTTATTTTATACTAATTATACGTTATAGTAATAATATAATTATAGCATAACGTAATATTATATAAGTTATACGTTATACGTAATATATATAACGTTATAGTTATAACGTAATACTATATAACGTTTACGTTTAACGTAATACTATATAACGTTATACGTTATAACGTAATACTATATAACGTTATACGTTATAACGTAATACTATATAACGTTATACGTTATAACGTAATACTATATAACGTTATACGTTATAACGTAATACTTATAACGTTATACGTTATAACGTAATACTATATAACGTTGTACGTTATAACGTAATACTATATAACGTTATACGTTATAACGTAATACTATATAACGTTATACGTTATAAGGTAATACTATATTGTTATCGTTATAACGTTACTATATACTTATACTTATAAGTAATACTATATGTATACTATATCTTACTATATAAGTTATCTTATATCGTATACTATATAACGTTATACGTTATAACGTATTACTATATAACGTTATACGTTATAACGTAATAATATATAACGTCTACGTATAACGTATTACTATATAACGTTATACGTTATAACGTAATACTATATAACGTTATACGTTATAACGTAATACTATATAACGTTATACGTTATAACGTAATACTATATAACGTTATACGTTATAACGTTATAATACTATAACGTTATACTATATAACGTAATACTATATAACGTTATACGTTATAACGTAATACCATATAACGTTATACGCTATAACGTAATACTATATAACGTTATACGTTATATCGTAATACCATATAACGTTGTACGTTATAACGTAATACTATATAACGTCATACGATATATCGTATTACTATATAACGTTATACGTTATAACGTAATACTATATAACGTTATACGTTATAACGTAATACTATATAACGTTATACGTTATAACGTAATACTATATAACGTTATACGTTATATCCTATTACTATATAACGTTATACGTTATAACGTTATAACTATATAACGTTATACGTTATAACGTTACAATATATAACGTTATACGTTATAACGTAATACTATATATAACGTTATACGTTATAACGTAATACTATATAACGTTATACGTTATAACGTAATACTATATAACGTTATACGTTATAACGTAATACTATATAACGTTATACGTTATATCGTAATACTATATAACGTTATACGTTATAACGTAATACTATATAACGTTATACGTTATAACGTAATACTATATAACGTTATACGTTATAACGTAATACTATATAACGTTATACGATATAACGTAATACTATATAACGTTATACGTTATATCGTAATACCATATAACGTTATACGTTATAACGTAATACTATATAACGTTGTACGTTATAACGTAATACTCATAACGTTATACGTTATAACGTAATATCTATATAATGTTGTACGTTATAACGTAATACTATATAACGTTATACGTTATAATCGTATACTATATAACGTTATACGTTATATCGTAATACCATATAACGTTATACGTTATAACGTAATACTATATAACGTTATACGTTATAACGTAATACTATATAACATTATACGTTCTATCGTAATACTATATAATGTTATACGTTATAACGTAATACTATAAAACGTTATACGTTATAACGTATTACTATATAACGTTATACGTTATAACGTAATACTATATAATTATATACGTTATAACGTTATAATACATAACGTTACACTATATGCGTAATACTTATAACGTTATACGTTATATCGTAATACCATATAACGTTGTACGTTATAACGTAATACTATATAACGTTATACGTTATAACGTAATACCATATAACGTTGTACGTTATATCGTAATACTATATAACGTTGTACGTTATAACGTAATACTATATAACGTTATACGTTATATCGTAATACCATATAACGTTATACGTTATAACGTAATACTATATAACGTTATACGTTATATCGTAATACCATATAACGTTGTACGTTATAACGTAATACTATATAACGTTATACGTTATAACGTAATACTATATAACGTTATACGTTATAACGTAAATACTATATAACGTCATAAGATATATCGTACTACTATATAACGTTAGTACGTTATACTATACGTATACTATATAACGTTAACGTTATACGTTACATATAACGTAATACTATATAACGTTATACGTTATAACGTAATACTATATAACGTTATACGTTATAACGTATACTTATATAACGTTATACGTTATAACGTAATACTATATAACGTTATACGTTATGTCGTAATACCATATAACGTTATACGTTATAACGTAATACTATATAATGTTATACGTTATATCGTAATATACGTTATATCGTATTACTATATAACGTTATACGTTATAACACTATATAACGTTATACGTTATAACGTAATACTATATAATGTTATACGTTATAACGTAATACTTATATAACGTTACTATATAACGTTATACGCTATAACGTATATATAACGTTATACGTTATATAACGTAACGTTATACGTTATAACGTAATACTATATAACGTTATAACGTTATATACTCATTACTATATAACGTTATACGTTATAACGTAATACTATATAACGTTATACGTTATAACGTATTACTATATAACGTTATACGTTATAACGTAATACTATATAACGTTATACGTTATAACGTTATATAATACATAACGTTACACTATATAACGTAACTACTATATAACGTTATACGTTATATCGTAATACTATATAACGTTATACGTTATAACGTAATACTATATAACGTTGTACGTTATAACGTAATACTATATAACGTTATACGTTATAACGTAATACTATATAACGTTATACGTTATAACGTAATACTATATAACGTTATACGTTATAACGTAATACTATATAACGTTATACGTTATAACGTAATACTATATAACGTTATACGTTATAACGTAATACTATATAACGTTATACGTTATAACGTAATACTATATAACGTTATACGTTATATTATTACTATATAACGTTATACGTTATAACGTAATACTATATAACGTTATACGTTATATCGTAATATAAGTTGCTATAACGTAATACGTTATACGTTATAACGTAATACTATATAACGTTATACGTTATAATCGTAATACTATATAACGTTATACGTTATATCGTAATACTATATAACGTTATACGTTATAACGTAATACTATATAACGTTATCGTTATAAGTAATATATATAACGTTATACGTTATATGTAATACTATATACGTTATACGTATATAATACTATATACGTTATACGTTATAACGTAATACTATATAACGTTATACGTTATAACGTAATACTATACGTTATACGTTATATCGTACTAATATAACGTTATACGTTATATCGTAATACTATATAACGTTATACGTTATAACGTATATACTATATAACGTTATACGTTGTAACGTAATACTATATAACGTTATACGTTATAACGTAATACTATATAACGTTATACGTTATAACGTAATACTATATAACGTTATACGTTATAAACGTTATATAACATATAACGTTATACGTTATATCGTAATTCCATATAACGTTATACGCTATAACGTAATATTATATAACGTTATACGTTATATCGTAATAATATATAACGTTATACGTTATATCCTATTACTATATAACGTTATACGTTATAACGTAATACTATATAACGTTATACGTTATAACGTATTACTATATAACGTTATACGTTATAACGTAATACTATATAACTATATACGTTATAACGTTATAATATATAACGTTATACGTTATAACGTAACTCCTTATAACGTTATACGTTATATCGTAATACATATAACGTTGTATACGTTATAACGTAATACTATATAACGTTATACGTTATATCGTATTATATATATAACGTTATACGTTATAACGTTATAATATATATTAAGTTATATTATTTTTAATTTATAATTAATATTTTTTGTATTATATGTTTAGTTATAACGTTATAACATCTTATAACGTATACATATAACTACTCTATATACGTCATACATATATCTACTATATATACGTTATAGTTATACTATATATACTTATAAACGTATATAAACTTATAGTTATATATATTTTATAACGTAATATATATACTATTAGTATAACTTATATACAACTCCTATATCATTAAACTTTAGTTATATGTATACGATATAACGTTGTATGTTATAACGTAATACTGTATGACGTTATACGTTATATCGTAATACCATATAACGTTGTACGTTATAACGTAATACTGTATAACGTTACACGCTATAACGTAATACTATATATTGTTATACGCTATAACGTAATATTATATAACGTTATACGTTATATCGTAATAATATATAACGTCATACGATATATCCTATTACTATATAACGTTATACGTTATAACGTAATACTATAAAACGTTATACGTTATAACGTATTACTATATAACGTTATACGTTATAACGTAATACTATATAACTATATACGTTATAACGTTATAATACATAACGTTACACTATATGGCATAATTCCTTATAACGTTAT
Organism: Bombus balteatus; assembly: GCA_019201815.1. NCBI lineage: Eukaryota > Metazoa > Arthropoda > Insecta > Hymenoptera > Apidae > Bombus > Bombus balteatus. Next base: position 14,725 of record JAFJHM010000065.1, on the reverse strand, counting down.
ACGTTATATCGTAATACCATATAACGTTGTACGTTATATCGTAGTACTATATAACGTTATACGTTATAACGTATTACTATATAACGTTATACGTTATATCGTAATACTATATAACGTTGTACGTTATAACGAAATACTATATAACGTCCTACGATATATCTTAATACTATATAATGTTGTACGTTATAACGTAATACTATATAACGTCATACGATATATCCTATTACTATATAACGTTATACGTTTTAACGTAATACTATATAACGTTATGCGTTATATCGTAATACTATATAACGTTGTACGTTATAAAGTGATACTATATGACGTTATACGTTATAACGTAATACTAAATAACGTTATACGTTATAACGTAATACTATATAACGTCCTACGATATATCGTAATACTGTATAACGATATACGTTATATCGTAATACTATATAACGTTGTACGTTATAACGTAATACTATATAACGTCATACGATATATCCTATTACTATATAACGTTATACGTTATAACGTAATACTATATAACGTTAGACGTTATATCGTAATACTATATAACGTTATCCGATATATCCTAATATTATATAACGTTATACGTTATGCCGTAATACTATATAATGCTGTACGTTATAACGTAATACTATACCGTTCGAAGCGGAGAAACAGAGGACGTACCATGGATGCAGCGCTATCCCAGACAGGAACTGTGTAAGGTCCAGTGGTGGAAATGGAGGTTGCGAAAAATCTGTTACGGGACAAAACACGATGAGTAATTGCTGGTTATTTAAAAAGTTTGAGATAATGAAAAATGAAGGTTTATTAACTTTAGTAACATTAGTAGTAATAAAGATTGAAATTCTAATAAACTTTGATAAGTATAGAAACTGAAACTCTAATATGAAAGTTTAAAATCTAAAAATTAAGAATCTAATGATTTTCTAAATATGTTAGTCATTTGTTTCATAATTCGGTATTAAGACTTTAACACTTATCTTATTTTAATGAAAGAATAAACCTTAGAAAATGCTAAGTTCCCAAATTTTCAATCGAATTGTATTTCTTAATTGATAGTGATTAAAGGAAAATATACAAAATAGACATAATTCAAGTACGATATGTAAAGTTACTTACATTTTTGGCTTTTGAGCGACCATTGGTCCATTCCCAAAGATGATAAAGAAGTTGAAGCTGTGATATGTCTATAACAAAACATAAAATATCATTAATATCGTCAATGCATTAAAAAAACATGGAACTTTAGCAATTCAGTGATTTTTGATACGTATCAGACAGTTTTATTGTACTTTAATGTTAAGACTTTAAGACTTTATTTCAATTAAAAAGGACATTTAGATCTTTCTAAATTATCAATAATTTTTATTTTATAATTAACAATATTTCAAACAAAATGTAATAAATAGAACAAATTGAAATACAATATATAAAATTACTTACATTCTTGAGCTCCTGGAGGCTTTATCCTCTTGAGGGAGGCACTGACTCTAATACCGAAAACGAATATTCAAAAAAATAAATAAAAAAAAAAAAAAGACTACGTTACCGCGACCGCTTAAATTATGATCGGCGAACAAAGACTCTAATATCGCGAACAAATTTAATTAATAAAATTTTATTACCTTCGCGTGTGATTATTGGATCTAGTTTGATCAAAAATATCGTGATTTCAAAATATTGAAAAGAAACTATTGCGTAGCAAACACTGACTCTACAACCGCATTGCGCGCGGTCACAAATATTCGCTGAAAATAAAGCTGTTTAAGGGCGGGGCGGGGGAGAGGGGATGGAAAAGAAGTGAAACGTCGTTTCGACAATTTCCTTCTTTTTCCTATCGAACGTTTATTTAGAAAATACTGCTATTTTTTATACTTAAAAATTATTATTAAGAAATTGACACAAGTATGAAAAATATTATTTAGTTGAAAATTGTGAGATATTTCTCGATAGCGAACAAATGCTTACGAATACCGCGAATGCAATACAATCGTTTGCAAGAATTATACTGTTCGCAATTAGAATAAATACTATGAATTTTCGTTATTAGAATACGAAATATACATTCCACTAATACACTATAGTCGCGTGTTGTAAATATTGGAAAATATTTGCAAGAATTCAAAAGTTCGCCACTAAATATACTTAAAGAATATTGCACAAACGCGCGCGAAACGTTGTTTCGAGGTATTTGAATCTAACTGTTACTAAGTCGCAAGTTTATGACGTTATAACTCAATTTTAAAACAATAAGATAATTCGTTAAAAATTCGTTTGAAATAAGAGAAGGATTTCATACATCCGGATCTTTCAAAAGAATCAATGGACTCACGCGACGCACTCCTGTGCACAAAATAATCGCAAGATTCAGTGGAAAAGAAGAATAGATTTTTATATCTCGTTCCAAGTCAGATAAGTATCATTATAGAGAATGGGCTCAGAATGGATTCGGCATAGTCAAGATATATGCTACGGTGTCCAACGGTGTCCAACGATGTCCAACGGTGTCCAACGGTGTCCAACGATGTCCAACGGTGTCCAACGGTGTCCAACGGTGTCCAACGGTGTCCAACGGTGTCCAACGGTGTCCAACGGTGTCCATCGGTGTCCAACGGTGTCCAACGGCGTCCAACGGTGTCCCACGGTGCAGTCCAGTCTAGATCGTCCAAAATTCTCTTAGAGGCTTTTGGTGATCCAAACTGGACTGTGCGTAGTTCTTGGCTTGGTATCGTTTTCCAAAGATTAATCAACTGATTAATTTTTGGAAAACGATACCAATTACCAGGTCTCACCACGAGGGGGTGACTACGCAAGAGACCCGCCCATGGGTTATTTAACATTACACATTGATCTCGACATTCAAGCTAATGGCAAGAATGTTGAGTTCTAACTATACTTGACCATGGTCCTGCGTAAAGAGATATGGGGGTACGCCACGCGACAGTGTGAAAGAATTAGGCGATCGTGAACCGAAAAATGACGAATGCAATTCTTTCTGTGTAGTAAGCGAGAGGGTGAAGAGAAATGAGATTTATATTTTTCGTTCCAAGATGGATAAGTATCATTGTACAGAATAGAATCACAATGCACTTAACATCTGTATGTACCTTATGAATAATTAAGGCCGAGGCGCACGCACCCTGCGGTTGCACACGATGACCCACGGTGCCACTGTAGGGTGGTATTATTCCAGTCTAGATCATCAAAACAGTTTCGGATGATCTAGACTAGACTGTATTAAAACAGTTATTAGCATGATATCGTTGATCAAATGATATAAATTAGTGATTTAAATATTATAAATTATTGCGTTAATTGCTATTGAATAATGGCTTAAAAGTTGTTAATTAATGGTTTGATTGTTATAAATTAATGATATAATTGTTATTAAGTAATGGCTTAGATATTATAAATTAATGCTTCAATTCTTCTTAAGTAATGGTTAAAATGTCGTTAATTAATAGTTTGAGTTTGATAAATTAATGGTTCAATTGTTATTAATTAATAGGTCTAAAGTTATAAATTATTAGTTTAAATGTTATAAATTAATAGTTTAAATTTCATAAATAGATGTCTCGAATGTTGTTAATTAATAGTTTAAATGTTAAAATAAATGTTCTAAATGTTGTTACTTGATGGTCCAATTGTTGTAAATTAGTAGCTTATATGTTACAAATTAATAGCTTAAACGTTATAGATTAATAGTTCGAATGTTATAAATTAATGGTTTAAATGTATAAAGTAATAGTTTAAATGTTGTAAATTAATGGCTTACACGTTATAAATTAATACCAAAATGTTATAAATTAATGCCCTAAATGTAATAAATTAATAGCTTGAATGTTATAAATTAATAGCTTGAATGTTATAAGTTTATAGCTTAAATGTTATAAATTAATAGCTTAAATGTTATAAATTAATGGCTTAGATGTTAGAAATTAATAGTTTGACTGTTAGAAATTAATGGTTTAAATGTATAAATTAATAGCTTAGATGTTATAAATTAGTGGCTTAGATGTTGTAAATTAATGGCTTGAACGTTATAAATTAATAGCTTAAATGTTATAAATTAATAGTATAAATGCTATACATTAATGGCTTATATGTTATAAATTAATAGTCTAAATGTTATAAATTAATGGCTCATATGTTATAAATTAATACCCAAAATGTTATAAAGTAATAGCTTAAATGTTATAAGTTAATAGCTTGAATGTTATAAATTAATAGCTTGAATGTTATAAATTAATTACTTAAGTGTTGTATATTAATGATTTAGATGTTATAAATTACTAGTTTCAATGATATTATTTGATATTTTTTTTTCATTCAATTATATTTAAGTTCTTCTTCGATGTTCACCCTCCGCAATTTCAGGCACAAATGAGCCCGCGCGCGACTTGCGTGTTCCTTATATAACTTCACAAGGTGTCCGGATGTTAATCAAACGGCAACGATATTTTGATATAGCAGCAGACGGTTTCTTCATTATAACAAAATCAAATTGAACAATTTCTTAATTTTTATCGTATATTGGCATTTTTAACGACTTAATACGATATCCATTTTTATCATTTTAATAGTTTCTACAAACTAAGACAAAATTCACACCACCTTGATACTAGTTTTCGACTATCAGTTAGTTTAAACAAAAAGGGGAAAAAAGCCTAACGGCAGTCGATGACATTACTGTGAAATTAGTTGAGGTATTAAATAATATAACGTAATTCTATACAACGTTATACGATATATAGCAATACTATATAACGTTATACGTTATAACGTAATACTATATAGCGTTATACGTTATAACGTAATAACATATAACGTTATACGTTATTTCGTAATACCATATAACTTTGTACGTTATAACGTAATACCATATAACGTTATACGTTATAACGTAATACTATATAACGTTATACGTTATATCGTAATACTATATAACGTTGTACGTTATAACGTAATACTATACCGTTCGAAGCGGAGAAACAGAGGACGTACCATGGATGCAGCGCTATCCCAGACAGGAACTGTGTAAGGTCCAGTGGTGGAAATGGAGGTTGCGAAAAATCTGTTACGGGACAAAACACGATGAGTAATTGCTGGTTATTTAAAAAGTTTGAGATAATGAAAAATGAAGGTTTATTAACTTTAGTAACATTAGTAGTAATAAAGATTGAAATTCTAATAAACTTTGATAAGTATAGAAACTGAAACTCTAATATGAAAGTTTAAAATCTAAAAATTAAGAATCTAATGATTTTCTAAATATGTTAGTCATTTGTTTCATAATTCGGTATTAAGACTTTAACACTTATCTTATTACAATATAACGTTACAACTACAATATAACGTTATACGATATATCGTAATACTGTATAACGTTATGCGTTATATCGTAATACTATATAACGTTGTACGTTATAAAGTGATACTATATAACGTTATACGTTATATCGTAACACTATATAACGTTATCCGATATATCGTAATATTATATAACGTTATACGTTATTTCGTAATACCATATAACGTTGTACGTTATAAAGTGATACTATATAACGTTATACGATATATCCTATTACTATATAACGTTATACGTTGTAACGTAATACTATATAACGTTATGCGTTATAACGTAATACTATATAACGTTATACGTTATATCGTAATACTATATAACGTTATCCGATATATCGTAATATTATATAACGTTATACGTTATAACGTAATACTATATAACGTAATACGTTATATCGTAATATCATATAACGTTGTACGTTATAACGTAATACTATATAACGTTATACGTCATATCGTAATACTATATAACGTTGTACGTTATAACGAAATAGTATATAATGTCATACGATATATCCTATTACTATATAACGTTATACGTTATAACGTAATACTATATAACTTATATAGTATTACGTTATAACGTATATCGTTATATAGTATTACGTTATGACGTATAACGTTATATAGTATCACTTTATAACGTACAACGTTATATAGTATTACGATATAACGCATAACGTTATATAGTATTACGTTATAACGTACAACGTTATATGGTATTACGATATAACGTATAACGTTATATAGTATCACTTTATAACATACAACGTTATATAATATTACGATATAACGCATAACGTTATATAGTATTATGTTATAACGTACAACGTTATATAGTATTACGTTGTAACGTACAACGTTATATGGTATTACGATATAACGTACAACGTTATATGGTATTACAATATAACGTACAACGTTTTATGGTATTACGATATAACGTATGACGTTATATTGTAATAGGATATATCGTATAACGTTATATGGTATTACGATATAACATACAACGTTATACAGTATAACGTTATAACGTACAACGTTATATGGTATTACGATATAACGTATAACGTTATATAGTAATAGGATATATCGTATAACGTTATATAGTATCACTTTATAACGTACAACGTTATATAGTATTACGATATATCGTATAACGTTATACAGTATTACGATATATCGTAGGACGTTATACAGTATTACGATATATCGTAGGACGTTATATAGTATTACGTTATAACGTATAACGTTATTTAGTATTACGATATAACGTATAACGTTATATAGTATTACGTTATAGCGTATAACGTTATATAGTAATAGGATATGGTATTACGATATAACGTATAACATTTTTATAGTATTACGTTAGAACGTATAACGTTATGTGGTATTACGACACACAGTATAACTTTATATAGTATTACGTTATACCGTATAACGTTATATAACGGTACGATATATCGGATAACGTTATATGGTATTACGTCATAACGTTTAACGTTATATACTATTACGTTATAACGTATAGCGTTATATAGTATTACGGTATAACGTATAACGATATATAGTAGTAGGATATATCTTATGACGTTATATAGTATTTCGTTATAACGTACAACGTTATATAGTATTACGTTATAACGTATAACGTTATATAGTAATAGGATATATCGTATGACATTATATACTATTTCGTTATAACGTACAACGTTATATAGTATTACGATATGACGTATAACGTTATATAGTATTACGTTATAACGTACAACGTTATATGGTATTACGATATAACGTATAACGTTATATAGTATCACTTTATAACATACAACGTTATATAATATTACGATATAACGCATAACGTTACATAGTATTATGTTATAACGTACAACGTTATATAGTATTACGTTGTAACGTACAACGTTATATGGTATTACGATATAACGTACAACGTTATATGGTATTACAATATAACGTACAACGTTTTATGGTATTACGATATAACGTATGACGTTATATTGTAATAGGATATATCGTATAACGTTATATGGTATTACGATATAACATACAACGTTATACAGTATAACGTTATAACGTACAACGTTATATGGTATTACGATATAACGTATAACGTTATATAGTAATAGGATATATCGTATAACGTTATATAGTATCACTTTATAACGTACAACGTTATATAGTATTACGATATATCGTATAACGTTATACAGTATTACGATATATCGTAGGACGTTATACAGTATTACGATATATCGTAAACGTATATAGTATTACGTTATAACGTATAACGTTATTTAGTATTACGATATAACGTATAACGTTATATAGTATTACGTTATAGCGTATAACGTTATATAGTAATAGGATATGGTATTACGATATAACGTATAACATTTTATAGTATTACGTTAGAACGTATAACGTTATGTGGTATTACGACACACAGTATAACTTTATATAGTATTACGTTATACCGTATAACGTTATATAACGGTACGATATATCGGATAACGTTATATGGTATTACGTCATAACGTTTAACGTTATATACTATTACGTTATAACGTATAGCGTTATATAGTATTACGGTATAACGTATAACGATATATAGTAGTGAGGATATATCTTATGACGTTATATAGTATTTCGTTATAACGTACAACGTTATATAGTATTACGTTATAACGTATAACGTTATATAGTAATAGGATATATCGTATGACATTATATACTATTTCGTTATAACGTACAACGTTATATAGTATTACGATATGACGTATAACGTTATATAGTATTACGTTATAACGTACAACGTTATGTGGTATTACGATATAACGTATAACGTTATATAGTATCACTTTATAACATACAACGTTATATAATATTACGATATAACGCATAACGTTATATAGTATTATGTTATAACGTACAACGTTATATAGTATTACGTTGTAACGTACAACGTTATATGGTATTACGATATAACGTACAACGTTATATGGTATTACAATATAACGTACAACGTTTTATGGTATTACGATATAACGTATGACGTTATATTGTAATAGGATATATCGTATAACGTTATATGGTATTACGATATAACATACAACGTTATACAGTATAACGTTATAACGTACAACGTTATATGGTATTACGATATAACGTATAACGTTATATAGTAATAGGATATATCGTATGACATTATATACTATTTCGTTATAACGTACAACGTTATATAGTATTACGATATGACGTATAACGTTATATAGTATTACGTTATAACGTACAACGTTATATGGTATTACGATATAACGTATAACGTTATATAGTATCACTTTATAACATACAACGTTATATAATATTACGATATAACGCATAACGTTACATAGTATTATGTTATAACGTACAACGTTATATAGTATTACGTTGTAACGTACAACGTTATATGGTATTACGATATAACGTACAACGTTATATGGTATTACAATATAACGTACAACGTTTTATGGTATTACGATATAACGTATGACGTTATATTGTAATAGGATATATCGTATAACGTTATATGGTATTACGATATAACATACAACGTTATACAGTATAACGTTATAACGTACAACGTTATATGGTATTACGATATAACGTATAACGTTATATAGTAATAGGATATATCGTATAACGTTATATAGTATCACTTTATAACGTACAACGTTATATAGTATTACGATATATCGTATAACGTTATACAGTATTACGATATATCGTAGGACGTTATACAGTATTACGATATATCGTAGGACGTTATATAGTATTACGTTATAACGTATAACGTTATTTAGTATTACGATATAACGTATAACGTTATATAGTATTACGTTATAGCGTATAACGTTATATAGTAATAGGATATGGTATTACGATATAACGTATAACATTTTATAGTATTACGTTAGAACGTATAACGTTATGTGGTATTACGACACACGATTATAACTTTATATAGTATTACGTTATACCGTATAACGTTATATAACGGTACGATATATCGGATAACGTTATATGGTATTACGTCATAACGTTTAACGTTATATACTATTACGTTATAACGTATAGCGTTATATAGTATTACGGTATAACGTATAACGATATATAGTAGTAGGATATATCTTATGACGTTATATAGTATTTCGTTATAACGTACAACGTTATATAGTATTACGTTATAACGTATAACGTTATATAGTAATAGGATATATCGTATGACATTATATACTATTTCGTTATAACGTACAACGTTATATAGTATTACGATATGACGTATAACGTTATATAGTATTACGTTATAACGTACAACGTTATGTGGTATTACGATATAACGTATAACGTTATATAGTATCACTTTATAACATACAACGTTATATAATATTACGATATAACGCATAACGTTATATAGTATTATGTTATAACGTACAACGTTATATAGTATTACGTTGTAACGTACAACGTTATATGGTATTACGATATAACGTACAACGTTATATGGTATTACAATATAACGTACAACGTTTTATGGTATTACGATATAACGTATGACGTTATATTGTAATAGGATATATCGTATAACGTTATATGGTATTACGATATAACATACAACGTTATACAGTATAACGTTATAACGTACAACGTTATATGGTATTACGATATAACGTATAACGTTATATAGTAATAGGATATATCGTATAACGTTATATAGTATCACTTTTTATAACGTACAACGTTATATAGTATTACGATATATCGTATAACGTTATACAGTATTACGATATATCGTAGGACGTTATACAGTATTACGATATATCGTAGGACGTTATATAGTATTACGTTATAACGTATAACGTTATTTAGTATTACGATATAACGTATAACGTTATATAGTATTACGTTATAGCGTATAACGTTATATAGTAATAGGATATGGTATTACGATATAACGTATAACATTTTATAGTATTACGTTAGAACGTATAACGTTATGTGGTATTACGACACACAGTATAACTTTATATAGTATTACGTTATACCGTATAACGTTATATAACGGTACGATATATCGGATAACGTTATATGGTATTACGTCATAACGTTTAACGTTATATACTATTACGTTATAACGTATAGCGTTATATAGTATTACGGTATAACGTATAACGATATATAGTAGTAGGATATATCTTATGACGTTATATAGTATTTCGTTATAACGTACAACGTTATATAGTATTACGATATAACGTATAACGTTATATAGTAATAGGATATATCGTATAACGTTATATAGTATCACTTTATAACGTACAACGTTATATGGTATTACGAAATAACGTATAACGTTATATAATATTACGATATATCGGATAACGTTATATAGTGTTACGATATAACGTATAACGTTATATAGTATCACTTTATAACGTACAACGTTATATAGTATTACGATATAACGCATAACGTTATACAGTATTACGATATATCGTATAACGTTATATTGTAGTTGTAACGTTATATTGTAATAAGATAAGTGTTAAAGTCTTAATACCGAATTATGAAACAAATGACTAACATATTTAGAAAATCATTAGATTCTTAATTTTTAGATTTTAAACTTTCATATTAGAGTTTCAGTTTCTATACTTATCAAAGTTTATTAGAATTTCAATCTTTATTACTACTAATGTTACTAAAGTTAATAAACCTTCATTTTTCATTATCTCAAACTTTTTAAATAACCAGCAATTACTCATCGTGTTTTGTCCTGTAACAGATTTTTCGCAACCTCCATTTCCACCACTGGACCTTACACAGTTCCTGTCTGGGATAGCGCTGCATCCATGGTACGTCCTCTGTTTCTCCGCTTCGAACGGTATAGTATTACGTTATAACGTACAACGTTATATAGTATTACGATATAACGTACAACGTTATATGGTATTACGATATAACGTATAACGTTATATAGTATTACGTTATAACGTATAACGTTATATAGTATCACTTTATAACATACAACGTTATATATTATTACGATATAACGCATAACGTTATATAGTATTACGTTACAACGTACAACGTTATATAGTATTATGTTATAACGTATAACGTTATATAGTAATAGGATATATCGTATGACGTTATATAGTATTATGTTATAACGTACAACGTTATATAGTATTATGTTATAACGTATAACGTTATATAGTATTACGTTATAACGTATAACGTTATATGGTATTACGATATAACGTACAACGTTATATAGTATTACGTTATAACGTATCACGTTATATGGTATTACGATATAACGTATAACGTTATATCGTATTATGTTATAACGTATAACGTTATACAGTATTACGTTATAACGTACAACGTTATATGGTATTACAATATAACGTACAACGTTTTATGGTATTACGATATAACGTATAACGGTATGTAGTATTACGTTATAACGTATAACGTTATATTGTAATAGGATATATCGTATAACGTTATATGGTATTACGATATAACGTACAACGTTATATAGTATTACGTTATAACGTACAACGTTATATGGTATTACGATATAACGTATAACGTTATATAGTATCAGTTTATAACATACAACGTTATATAGTATTACGATATAACGTATAACGTTATATAGCATTACATTATAACGTATAACGTTATGCAGTACTAAGTTATTACGTATATAGTTATATAGTATTACGATATATCGTATAACGTTATATAGTATTACGTTATAACGTACAACATTATATGGTATTACGATATAACGTATAACGTTATAGAGTATTACGTTATAACGTACAACGTTATATGGTGTTACGATATAACGTATAACGTTATATGGCATTACGATATAACGTATGACGTTATATAGTATTACGATATATCGTATAACGTTATGTAGTATTACGTTATAACGTACAGCATTATATAGTATTACGGTATAACGTATAACGTTATATAATATTAGGATATATCGGATAACGTTATATAGTATTACGATATAACGTCTAACGTTATATAGTATTACGTTATAACGTATAACGTTATATAGTAATAGGATATATCGTATGACGTTATATAGTATTACGTTATAACGTACAACGTTATATAGTATTACGATATAACGTATATCGTTATACAGTATTACGATATAATACGTTTTCGTATACGTTATATAGTATTACGTTATAACGTATAACGTTATATAGTATTACGTTATAACGTATAACGTTTATAGTATATTTATAACGTACAACGTTATATAGTATTACGATATAACGTATAACGTTATATAGTATTACGTTATAACGTATAACGTTATTTTTTTTATTAAAATAATTATATTTTATAAGTTAAGTTATATAGTATTACGTTATAACGTATAACGTTATATAGTATTACGTTTATAACGTATAACGTTATATAGTAATTACGATATAACGTATAACGTTATATGGTATTACGTTATAACGTATAACGTTATATAATATTACGATATAACGTATAACGTTATATTATATATACGTTATAACGTATAACGTTATATAGTATTACGTTATAACGTACAACGTTATATGGTATTACGATATAACGTATAACGTTATAAGGAATTATGCCATATAGTATATATATTATAACGTTATAACGTTATAGTATATATAAAAAAAACGTTATATAGTATTAGTATAAGTATAACGTTATATATATAAAATTATAGTATAGTTATAACGTATAACGTTATATAGTAATACGTTATAACGTATAACGTTTTATAGTATTACGTTATAACGTATAACGTTATATAGTAATAGGATATATCGTATGACGTTATATATTATTACGATATAACGTATAACGTTATATAATATTACGTTATGGCGTATAACGTTATATAGTATTACGATATAACGTATAACGTTATATAGTATTACGTTAACGTACAACGTTATATGCTATTACGATATAACGTATAACGTTATATAGTATTACGTTATAGCGTATAACGTTATATAGTAATAGGATATGGTATTACGATATAACGTATAACATTTTATAGTATTACGTTAGAACGTATAACGTTATGTGGTATTACGACACACAGTATAACTTTATATAGTATTACGTTATACCGTATAACGTTATATAACGGTACGATATATGGAACGTTATTGGTATTACGTCATAACGTTTAACGTTATATACTATTACGTTATAACGTATAGCGTTATATAGTATTACGGTATAACGTATAACGATATATAGTAGTAGGATATATCTTATGACGTTATATAGTATTTCGTTATAACGTACAACGTTATATAGTATTACGATATAACGTATAACGTTATATAGTAATAGGATATATCGTATAACGTTATATAAGTATCACTTTATAACGTACAACGTTATATGGTATTACGAAATAACGTATAACGTTATATAATATTACGATATATCGGATAACGTTATATAGTGTTACGATATAACGTATAACGTTATATAGTATCACTTTATAACGTACAACGTTATATAGTATTACGATATAACGCATAACGTTATACAGTATTACGATATATACGTATAACGTTATATTGTAGTTGTAACGTTATATTGTAATAAGATAAGTGTTAAAAGTCTTAATACCGAATTATGAAACAAATGACTAACATATTTAGAAAATCATTAGATTCTTAATTTTTAGATTTTTAAACTTTCATATTAGAGTTTCAGTTTTTATACTTATCAAAGTTTATTAGAATTTCAATCTTTATTACTACTAATGTTACTAAAGTTAATAAACCTTCATTTTTCATTATCTCAAACTTTTTAAATAACCAGCAATTACTCATCGTGTTTTGTTCTGTAACAGATTTTTCGCAACCTCCATTTCCACCACTGTACCTTACACAGTTCCTGTCTGGGATAGCGCTGCATCCATGGTACGTCCCTCTGTTTCTCCTCTTCGAACGGTGTGAGTCGCATGCATTTTTGTTCCTCCGGTCACTCAATCATGTCGTAAGATGAAAGGTCCGAATCGGCACTGGGTGACCGGTTGTATTACGTAGAATTTTTTGCGAGCATAGTGACCGCGTGGGTATTTTTATACCCGTGAGTAGTAACACTCTTTTTTTCAAATTTATTAGTTTAGGTGGTAGGTCTTCTTGCACAGCGTGATTATAATACATTAGTTTTTAATAATTAGTTTAAACATATACACTTGAGAATATATTCGTGTTATTTA